>CCAG010023931.1:0-41826 GCA_001077435.1 Glossina morsitans morsitans | reverse complement strand
TAGAGGTAACTGCACGAGAAAGAATGCAAAAGCCTAAAAACTATTCTTGATGACGGAAAGGTGGAGTTGCAAATGAAAGCTGACATCCTAAAGATATCAAAAAAGGGGCGTATTTACTAATCCGCATTGAGATATCGTTCTAAGAAATTTGCTTTTCAAATGCGTATTGCGTCTGTTCACAGCTAAACAAAAAAAGGCGTCACAAGTCGATGGCTATTGCATGGAAAAATTGCATGAACTGAAGTTCGAATTACTGCCCCAACTATTCTCCACATCTGGTCACACGCGGCTATTGTCTGTTTTCAAATACAAAAATTTGTTCTACGGAAGCGAAAAATTGTTCTATAAAAAAGTGACCGAAGTATTAGAAAACGTTATAATGATTGTATCGCTGTTGAAGGCAGAGATTATGTAAACAAAAAAAAGTCGAATTTTGCGAAGAACAAATATATATGCATATAAAGAAATATACATAGATATATATATATATATGTTTTATTGAACGATGCATTCGACGATACATAATTTATTTCCTTTACAAGTTCAGTTTCAACGAAAAACAGCTGCAAGGACAACCAGCGTAAGTAGACTTATAGAGGTAGAAGACGGTTGGTGCTGGACATGGAACAACATGTTGAAAATTGTTAATTTTATGGTCGAAATTCTTAAAACGATTTCCCATCGATTTGCATCTTAAGTATCACCATAAGTTTGCCAAATTGTAGAAAGTGTCGTAATGTATGAAACGAGAAGACCATTTTCCAGGAAGAGCAAGGTTAAATATTTGCAAAGCTACACTTAACGAGTGCACGAACGAGAATATCACTTAGTATTAACGAAGAAAAGATAAACTAAATTCTGGTGTAAGGAGAATTATTATCGTATCGTGACCTGCTATAGCTACTATAGTTAACGAACGTCGCTTTGTTGAAAATGTTTTTTCATTGCACGAGGAAGACATCACATAAGACAGATGTGGTGTATTGATAGTGACAAGCCACCTGATTATATACAAAAACAAATCTTTCGTATTTACGGAAACAACGATGTGTCGCAGGCAGGCATTCATTCAAAACCACAAATAATGTAAATATTCACCCAATTTTTTTCCACAATCTTTTGAGATATATGATTATGTTTGTTCGTAGAACGCAAGCGTTACTTTTATCACTATGTGCCACCTCTTTCGTACTAAAAATCAAATGAAATAACATTTTTGTTTTCCCTTAATTTTCTCATTTATAAAAAAACGGTTCACAAAGTTTGTATATATGATATTTCCCATGGCTGTTTCAAGACAAGATTTTGAAATTCATTATACATACGTATATGGGCAGAAAGTGAGAGTGTGATAAACGAAGCGAAACTGTTCCAACTCCGTTTTGGCTGTGATGAGTGTTAATTCCATTTATTTGCAAGAATTAAAAATCAGTTGAAAAAATTCAAACAGAATGTCTACTAAACCTCTTTGGAATACATATACGTAATTAGAGCGAGTTTCGAAACTTACATTAAGCAGAACAACGATATCTAGACGAGATAAAGGCGGGTCCTCAAATAAACTTTTCAATTAAGCAGAAGCCTCGGGATTTGACGAAGCTTCAGAAGAAAGAGTGTGACAATGTGGGAAGTTTGCGTTAATAAAATGATCGGTATATAAATTGCATTAAACGCGTCCCTCATCTGTAAGTGTATGTGGGAAGTTTAGAAAGAAGAACTAATGGAAAACTACCCGAGATCGTTTAGCGAACTTCATTTTGCTGACTACCTGTTAGATAATTGCTTTAAGCAAACTGAACTTAACTCGGACAGTTGTTACTCTGGTACGTAACGGATACGTTAACAAAGAAAAGAAGTTACTAAATATCTCGCATATGATTAAAGTAAACCAGGAGCGATGATATTAAACATATCCTTTCCCTACCAGAGACTACTACACTTGTTTTGTTACGACATTAGATCCCATTATTGGGAAAATTTTTGCTTGAGATTATAAAGCATCTGCGATAGTAATAATTGCAATGTATGTGTGCAACAATTGATTGGAGTGACGGAGCAAGGAAGCTTATAGAAGCAATGCGTACACTGCAGGTAAGCGCTCTGGCTCTCCAACATTCTTAAAGGGCTTGAGAGTAAACGTAGGCAGCGAATAATTGTTCATTTATGTTTATCATTCTTTTTCAACACCTTCACCACACAATGATAACGTTTTAGTCAATTGTTGTTTGCCTCTGCCATAAATGTTGATAAAGTATCTTTAAGCGAGTAAATAAGATTCTATGCTATGCTATGCTATGCTATGCTATGCTATGCTACGCTACGCTATGCTATGCTATGTTCCTTTCGGAGAAAATGTTGAACGCATACCGACTCAGTTTCATATGTTTATCGGGTGAACTGAATAATTTACTGTATTTTTAAGAAGTGGAGGCGATATATAAGAGTGAAGGGCGCTTTAGGAGCAATTAGATAAAGCAAACCAATTTGTGTTGTAGGTTGTTAATTGCTTGCGTTCAAATAACCCAGATCTGGAAAACGGGGAAATAGTTAAAAGGCGAGCGAAACATGCTTAGAGTCGTCTGCTAAATATGTAATAATTTACATTATCTTAACAGAGATGAATAATATTAGATGTGTATTTATGTATGTTTGCGTTTTACTTTATCTTGTCTACCTATTGATTTATTTATTTATTTATTTATTTTATTTACTAATTTAATTTTTATATGGGCCGTTGTATTTGAAAGTGGTTTAAGTTTGTTTTTACTTAGGCTTCACGCAAATGTTTATCGATTACGAGATGGCGTTCTCAAAACTGCGTAGTTAGTAATTCCTAAAATGACCGTATTTTTTATTTAGATTTGTTTCGTCATTAAAAAATCATTTAGAAAAAAGAAAAAAAAGATTTAAAGGCAAAAACAATTGAAATCATTAAGAATTAATTAAGAGCCCAGCCAGTTCACGTGCTGCGCTGTATGTAGCAAGAATTGCTATAACTTGGGATGCGAGGGAGCCGTTTCCATGTCAAGAAACAAAATCATATGAAATATTTGTAACGTTCCCGATGTATTGGCCCTAACTGAGCCATATATACGTGCCCTGTTTTGAAGAGGTCACAAGCAGGATGATAATAATATTACATCCGTATTTTATGATATGGGGGGATGGGCGTGGAAACAAAGCGTTGCGAAATAAACTTGAACCGTCTCGTAATTGAGTTCAAGTAAATTAAAAAGCCGCACTAAAGGGAAAAAAAAAACAATAGGAACAAATCATCCTCGCATGTTTACGGCTGTAACGTTGAATATTCTAAGCCGCCGATTTACCGCTAAAAAAAAAAAAAAAAAAAAACTTTTAGCAGACTATATGCACATTCACAATAAGAATGCGATGCAGTATAAGATGCGATGGCGGTCGTATATGTCACTTGTCGTATGCAATGCTTTTTTTTTATTTTTTTTTTAAGCGAATATGCGCTCATATGTTTAAATTGTTTTCTCACTTTGTTTCATTTTTTTCGTTTCTTTTCTTTTCTTTGCTTTTCTTTTTTTTATTCTGTATCACACTTGGATCAAAAAGTGCGGGCATCGCCGCGGCAAAAAAGTGTCATTGCTCTAATTGTAAAGTGTAAGACGTACATATTGTGTATATTATAGGGATGTACATACATACATACATACATACATACGTACATACGTACATACATAATTATCTTTAACAAACACACTTATACGATGTTCCAAGCAAGCAATGTAAGGAAACAGCAAACAGTAAAACTTTATTAATAGCATTTAAGTGTAGAATAAATTGCAATACAAGGCCGTTCAAAATGTATTACTTTTTCGTAAACAAGATGTTTTCCATGTTTGGATATTCTCTTAGACACCCTGTATACATAAGCGAACGAACAAACAAATAAACACACATACAAGCATATATATATGTATAGGTATTTATGTACATAGATAAGCACATATATAGTCGTGCTGCATGCCATTGTTGTATTTTACTCTGGCAGTGCATTGCTCCATTGCATTATATTGAAGTTTTCGCTACTGTTGCTGTTGCTGTTGCTGCTGCTGCCGCAGCTGCAGCTGCAGCTACCGATATTGTTTGGATACTTTAGACTGCTCAGCTTCTGCACATTTTTATGCCCAGTAGCAAAAAAATTGAGGATATGCTTGTGGTACGATATCGTTTGTAACCCATGATAGATACTTCAAAAAGGATTAAAAGGCTTAAACTAGTCAGAGAGAGAAAGAGAAAGAGAGTGTAATTGCAATCATTTAATATTAATGAAATGAATTGACGAATTTGAATCCGCGGAAGGCTCAATATTTTTTTAAGTTACTCTATGCATGTATATATCATATATTCGATCAGTAAACCAAATTCTCTTCTCTTTGCTTTAGATTTTTTCTTTTATTCTACTTCGATAAGAATGAAATGCTAAGGCATACGAATCGAGGTGATGAATGGCCGATGTAATGAGATTACAAAGAAGGTGAACAACAGCTCCAAAGTGAGTGTAAATCTTTAGAAGATGTCGGAAATGTATATATTTTCATTCCTAAATTTCATAAGCTTCAGACAAAGCCACACTAAGATTTAATGCAAGTATTTATTGTGGCCATAAAAAAACTCAGTACGAAAATGATTGCGAACGATCCATCGATTGGATATGCTTATGGCAATTAATAAACAAATATACGATTTTTATTAATTTTTTCGAGATAGAGGGTATTCAAGAGTCGCTTGAAGGCAAGTGTGGCTTTCTTTTATGCTTACAATATATGTGTATGTATGCACTTTTGTGATTGCACATATATACAAAAGATGCTTCACTGCATTTAAACAAGGAGAGATTTTTGTTGCTACATTGCAATACATATACATGTACGCACGTTATATGCATAATTGTGTATGCATAATATATATGTTCTAACGAATGTGTACAATTTTTCTGAATATATTATCTATGTGCATACACATACTTTTGTAGATGTTAAACAAGCAATTATTACTCGATGCTTGTCGAAAATTTTTCGAATCAAATTTTTATAAATATTTCCTTTTTTATAAATAATTCATAAAATTCTTACTTTTATATCTTTTGCAAATTCTCTGTAAACGTTGAACAGAATCTTTATTAAGAAAACAAACAAATGAATTAAGTTTTAAACGAATTTCGAATACCTAGCACCTGGATAACTCGAAAGCAGGCGTGCACAGATTGCAATAGTTGCAAAACCGATGTCTACGACGTTGCTTGTTTCTGGAGAAATGAATATTTTGAACACGCTCTGCAATATCGTTTCAATATTTTCAAGATCGTGGACCGATTATTTTTATTTCGCAAACTTATCTCCACAAACGATTTGCCTCCACGCCCCTAGCACTTTGGAAAATTTCAAAAAATAGCTGAGTTAACGCAACATTTTAAAGCGTGCCATAAGCTAATGTACGCGATCGGTTTTTCATTACAACCGCTACTCACTGAACTTAATATTCCTTCGTTAGTCGAAGTAAGAGCCACGTACGAGGCAAAAGTGTGCATGACGAAGACAACGTTAGCTTATCCGTCCGTAATACCTGCAAGAGAACTTCTTTACTCTTCTCTTCTCTGTAGGAAGGATTTGCGTTTTCTTTTCATTTTAATTTCTTACGAAAATTTTGCGGTAGTGTTTACCTTCAAATGCCATTACGGTGCACAAATGTACGTTTGGAAACACATGTGGACACATATGTCGTTATAACCATTATCGTCATAGGTCGTATTATCGCTTTTATAGTTTCCATTTATTATACGCATATGTAATAAAATCGTAATCATAAAATTCCGTTGCATTTTCATATTTCATTAATTCTGTTTTTATTTTATTATATTCTTGTTGTCTTGCAATTTTTTCAATGCATTCAATTTATTTGCGCTTATTATTTTATGGGCACAACCAAGGCTCAATCAAAATTTATCACCTTTTTCATGGCATTGAACGAATTTCAGTAAGCGATACGGTTACTGTTCTTGTTCTTGTTATTGTTCTTGTTATTTTTATGGTTATTCTTACTGTTACGCAACAATGTAAACAATTATAAATGTGGCGTGCCTTGAGCCTTGCCTTTCTACATAAATACAGCATCTTAAAGTGATAAGACACGATTACCATTTCCTAACACTACGATAATTAAGAAATAATTATAAAACTCCTATTGAGAAGAGCAGTGAGAAACTTATTCTCTTTCTTAAATTTTCCATCAAATTAAAAAAGCAATGAAAAATGAAAGGAAGAGTATTATATTTTCATCTAAAAGGCATACGTGTCTTTTAAACAGATCGCCAAATCTGGCCAAACTTGCTCCAATTTATTTGCAAGCTTTCATGAACATTTTCCGCGCACACCCATTTCAAGACCTAATCTAGGCCGTACGCAAATCATTTAAGGCTGCATTTGCATCGGAAAATTCATCGAGATGCATTTAGAGTTCTTCTAAGCCATAAGTTGTTTACAAAAATATAATCAAGGTTGTGTGTGTTACTCTTCTACGTATCGCGAATGTGTTCGCGGGTTAATCTTGTCAAGTTTGCAGCTTAATTCATACGAGTCAGGAGGGAATTCTAGCAGCATACAGGCAAACACAAAAAAAACACACACACATACACACACACACATACATACATACATACATGTAAAAATAAACTGGTTGTTTTTTTTTTTTTTTTAATGCAACGAAAGCTCTAATGCGCATATCCGACTGTTTTTGCAAGCGAAATGACAAAATTTTCCACTTTTCCGCAGACGACGTTTACTTAAAAAAAAAAAATTAACTCAACCTTTGTGGATAACACTTTGCGATACGTGACGCCACTCCTTAACAATGACAAATTATCTTCGTTTCCGTTATAAATAATACATTTCAGTTATATCTCAGGGACACAACCAATTGAAGGCAACAAAAACAAAACGGTCTTTCCTTTTTTCGTTTCCTTGCATTGAACACAGCAGACACAGCACAGCGCCTTCGACTTTCAAATTGAATTTAAGACATAACCGACCAAAATTCATTGTAGTTATTGAATCGAACAAAGGCGAAAATTGGGGGCGCCTGGGTAAAGATTTCTCTTTAGCACCATTAATGAGTAAATTTGTTTGCATATAAACGCGCATATGAGCGCTTGATGCTGCATGCATAATATGTATAATTTATTAACCTTTCATAAGAAACGAACACATTTAGCATAACATAAAACAATATAAGTAAAAGGGGAAACAAGTCAAATCAAATTGCAACAACGGAAATCATTAAAAGTGAACGAAGAAGTAAACTTGAAGATGCTTCACTAACTTTTTTTTTGTTTTTCTTTTCGTTTTGTATTTTTTTTTTTCCTTTAACTTTGTATGAAGCCATGTTAACTTGATTATGTTATTTGGATATATACGATTATATAGGGGGAAGTATATGAGCATTTCGAAGTTTTTTTCTTCTCATTATTATTATTATTATAACGTTGCTATATATACAAATATATATGTATACATATACATATATATATATATAGTTATAGTAATCGGCAAATTTTTGATGCTTTGTAAATAAACATGTCGAGCTCGAGCTGCAAATGCAAATCATTTTTTATGCATTTGCTGTGTATCTAAAAATCTATTTTACGTATTTGTGCAGTGTATGCTTATGTAGCAGGCTTTATGTCTTTGCATATTAAAAAATATACATATTATTGTATACATACAATATATACATACATATGTATGTTTGATGAACACTGTCAAATTCAATTAGAAACAACCGGGTATTTGAGCCGCTTATTTTAAAACAGCTCTTCTATAAGTGCCTTAATTAAGAAATTGAAATATTTTTAGGGCTTTTTTCTTTTCTTCCTCTTAATCTAGAGATAGAGACATTCAGTGAAGATTGTAAATGAAAAGAGCCGTTTATGATCAAAGTGGAAGGGGACATGCCAATTGTTAGCCCAAACATATTGCACTATTTTGTAAATGTGTAAAAAAATGGATGATATCACAACCGCTTCTATGGTCGATGATATATCCAAATAAGAACATATGATGATCCGTCATCCGGATACTTGCAATGATGACATTTCCAACTACGGACGGAGCAGCTATAAACGCGGACGGGGCGAAATCAAGTTGAAAGTCTCGTTCAGATTGACAGTACGATTGAAATGACACTTCTGTTTGTTATCACATTTTTCGGAGAAAAAAATCCCTTCCCCTTCTAAACTTTTAATATTAATATTTATTTACTTTTCTACTTGGCTGATATACTGGTATGATAATCTCGGTAAATCCTTCATGCAGTTAAATATTCCCAGGGAAAGGTATAACCAATGGGGAAGTTCAGTTTATTTCCTTGCAAAGCAGGCTTTGTTTCATTATTTCAATAAGTTAATTGACATTCCTGGGAATATTTCGACAATTATGAGGCTCGTCTATGAAGCATTTTTTTCTTGGAATAATTATTCTTCTCCGTTGGCGAACAATGAAGATCTTGTCGAGATAAGAACTTGTGTCTTCGTGTCTTCTACACAAAGGAAAATTGTTTAAAATCCTATCATGGTCTGATATCGGATTGGCTTTCGCGTTTGCAATTGAACATTTGTCGAGAAACGGCACACTTATTACTGTCAACAATTTCCACGGGCTATATACACGTACATTAATACAGGGCTATATATATATATATGTAAAAGTAAAAGTAAATTGTGCGCGTCTATCGAATATCGGAAATTTTTTCTTTTCTAAATTGGTAGCACTGCGACAGGAATCTGTCACATCGTAAAGGTCATTAGTGTTTCAGCTGCGCTTGGGTTTGTAAGTCACAAAAAGTGTTTTTTCCAATTTTTATCATGTGAGACTTTGTTAGGCAAACAAGTTGCACTAAATTTTGGTTGCGACATGCAATTTCTTGTGCAAAAACGTTTAGGATCTTGCAGCAAGCCTTTGACGAGCAGACTCTGTCAGGAAGAAATGTTTGGAAGTGGTATAAACAGTTCAAAGAAGATCGAGAACGGCTTGAAGATGAAGAGCGTCTCGGACGAATATTAATCTCTATCGATGAAAGTCGCGTCAATCAAGCCAAAGATTCGGTGATTGATAATTGACCAATGGCCTTACTGACGCTGTTGGCATTTCAAACGGATCACTCAATAATATTTTAAAAGCTATTTTGAGCACGAAACGAATCAAACAACAAAGCTCAGTTTCTTTGAAGAAGAGCGTCGCTTTAGAATCTGTGAGGAGGTGGTGAAACGTATTACTGCGGAAGATAAGACCTGGATCTGCGCATATGACCCGAAAACACCCGATCAATCGAGCGGATATCGTGCAAAAGATGAGCTAAGACCGAAAAAGTCGCGCCAAAGTTGCTCAAAAATCAAAATGATGTAACATTTTTCTCCGATTAACGTGGTATAGTGGATTACGAATTCCTTTCGCCGAGCGAAACTATTAACAAGGAATATTGTTGTGAGGATTGTGAGAATTGGTCTTAGTTTTTGAACAGAGCACTACATAAGTATATGCATTTAATAAAACATGACAACGAAATTGTGTGCTAGCGAAAAAAAGAGCTTTAAATATTTGCCATAGACTTTAGTAACTATGTGTAAATGCATGTATTGCAAAGATACTTTACGTATATATACGTATATATATATATTTATATACTTTAAGAAAAGGGTTTATAACACAAAAAAAAAAAAAAAAAAAAAAAAACCAGTCTCTCTCCCTCTCTTTATTTTTGTGATTACATTTTAGCGCGCTACCCATGAACTCTACATCACAGCTGGTATAATTATGCTGCTTTGAGCGGATTATCGAACTGCATATAAATAAGTGCAGGGCGCCTACATGCATTTTACACAGAAACGACTTCTCCCGATTACAAACTATTTTAACTGATGTTGTGGTCTTTACTTTTCGTTTACCATAAAAGCCTATAAAGTCAAATTTCGAATCCGATAAAAACGAGTTTTGTAAACTTACGTATAAACGCCGACTATGCCGTCACTAAGCGCTCAGTAAAGAAAAACTGCTGTACTATTGTGCAATTAGAGTCTATTTTATGCTTTGTCGCTCACAACTCACACCTAAAACTTATGTGTTGCATGCATATAAATACAAGACAATCGCTTTATTTTATTTATTGGTAGTGGGTGTGGTCGTAGAGTAAGTTAACAACTTGCACATTAATATTTTCAATAACGTGTTAACAAAGAAAAATGTTTGCTACGATGAAAATTTCAACGTTTCGATCACTCCAAGCGATATATATAACTAACTAACTAATATTTTTCCAATTTTCCGAAGCTTTTTAACTCTCAAGCATTTTCTGGCATTTTAATTGGTCATAAGTCATAAGAACTTGTAACTGTAGTTTCTTATCATGGTTTTTGTGACTTTGAAAAAAAAAAACTGATTGTCTTGTGTCATCCCATACACGCACAAACACCAGCAATCTTGATTAAGTTCATTACGGCAAACGCACAAAGCAAACTTTGATTGCTTATAGGCCTTGATAAAAACGTAACGACTATACAATTACTTCTTAGTACAGCATAGCATCTCCTTTCTTTGGTAGTAGCAGCAAAGTCTAGACACAGCATTCACAGTCACAATGTAATAATTAGCAAATAATCGAAAGTTAAAAAGGAAAAAATTTTGGATTTTTCCCTAGAATCGTACTTAACTTACTGATGATACGCAAGCTCTATAAATATTCTTAGGGGACTATAGCGGTTTAGTTAGTTTGTGGTTCCTCATAACATGTCTAGAAATACGCATAAGAGTATCTGCGCATTAAGAATACCATGATACTATGATTTTAGATAGTGACCACTGAAAAATAAAAAAAAATACTTCGATTATAATTTGCGAAGAACGGATCGCAATTGTCGGGGCAAAAGTTCATTTTACAGCAAGACAATGAGTTTGCCATTCATTCAAGCCGTGCGAAATTTAAGCGAGCATCAAACGACTCTTAAACTTTGGCGAAAAGTATGCTCATCCAATCTACCTACTTAATGAGTAATTCATGACGGGAGCATGAGAGCTATTAGATCGATTGCGCACCTTTTCTTTCTTTCTTTAACGAATGAAGATCCACGATTTTTGTCGCAACAACAATCTTACCCAAGTGTTTTTATATAGTAAACTGGAAAAAAGAGTTTTCACACTTCCAACAACATCCCGTAACGAAAAGCCCTACATATTTGTCTTAAATGAATCGCATGGTTTTGCAAACGAGCAAGAGTCATCATTCGAAAATGCACATCTTTTTCTCAGGAACACATACTGTTCAGTCAGTTATAGTGAATGCTACAAGTTTTCTTTTCGAAAAAAAATTCATGTTCATCCTTAGAGCATAGACGAATTCTGCGAGTTCTATACCCTATATGCGCCGAGCGCCAACAAATAACAATAATAATGATTACTTACTTCCGCGTGCACATGATACGATTTTTCGTTTTTTTGTAATATTGTAAAAAATTATTACTATATAGTATTACAAAAAACATAACTGAAATTTGATTCGTGATTTCAATTCGAGTGGTTGTGCGTGTGTGATGGATTTTTTAACCAGAATTACATTTTCCCACACACACGATGCCTTGTTTATTTACGTAAAAATTGTTTATGCTAAGTATTTTAAGATCGAAATCAAGGATTTTTTCTTTTCAAAAACCTTGTTCTGCCGACTAGTAGTTGCTAAAAAATCTTTCATTCTCTTTCATATTTCATTGTGCTTTTCTCATTGTCTCTCTTAAAACTGAGATAAGCGAAAGTGCTACAATATTATTATATATTTGAAATTAACTAAGTAGATAATGCGTCATATATATAATATGTATATAAATTTTTTTTTTTATGAATGTCGTAAAAGACCTAAATCTAGCAAACGCCGAACCTTTGTATGAATCAAAGCAAACATATTGGGTATCAAGTCACCAAGCAACTTAACCACCCGCTTTGCGCAATTGTATGAATCATTCTTATCGTCATATAGGGTGGACAATGAAACAAAGCAACGTCGATATATGTACATGCAAAAACAAGGGAGAGTATATGTACATGAATGAAATTTAAACTAAATTTTCAGTAATAAAAAAGTATATTGCACTTGCGATAGAGGAGCAAGCAACAGTTATATGTATGATAAATATATGTGTGCAATTATAAAAACACACAAATGATTTTCAATACCAATTATGGACAGCATAACATGGATCTTTAACATTAGTGGTGTTTTTCTCACACTCGACAATAGCGATGTGGAATTCATATAGAACACGCATTTCTAAATTGGTTTCACTTTCGCAAAACTTGTGATTTCTTTAATTTCAAAAACAAAAGATTAAAAGAGTAATGTAAAGAGAATACTGACTCTGTTTGGGTGTAAACAAGCAACAGCAAGTGTAGTGAGTCACGCCGCACCACTACATATCCTACACCACTTCGCTTAATACAATTATTCATAGTACGATTTTCCAAAATGAGACATTATATGAGCAGTGCTCGAAAAAGTAGTTCGAACCATTTTCAATGGCGACGATGGTGTCTCGAGTTTCGTGAAAATATCTCCAAAACCGAACACATAGCTAGACAAGCTGAGATCTATTTAGAATTGCTTCCAATACAATAGAAATGGTCCATCTCGAAACCCGCGGGGATATTGTATACAACCGCATAAACAACTACGCCCTTCTGTACTACTACAAGTGTGATGCAATAGCAACAAAAAGCAATTAAACCTTTTATATAAGTTATTAACATAAATTATTTATTATTTTTTGCATCTGAGTGAGTCAACTTTCTTTACGTCTTATCCTCCAGTTGCATATAATACTTTTTACTTCATTTTCAATTGTTTTTCAATCATTCTGTCTCTATGCTTTCGATACATCCACCTTGTACGAGTTCACTTTAAAAACTTATAAGAACATTAAATATTCCCTTTTTTGATATCCACAGACGAAGGACGCAAATAAAGTAAAAAATTCGGTTACATCACTTACAAAATCCACAGGTATCCGGACGGAGTAAGTTTCTATTGACTTAAACCAATCACTGGGTCTGTTCTTGAATTTCGACGATCGCGAAAAGATAAACTTTTAACTTTGTGTAGATATTCTTGTATCTTATAATCAATCTTAGGGAGAAGAAGCTTCTAGAAATTAGTTTTATGCACTTGTCACCAAGTGATGGATATCCAAGGTTTGTTTCCCTTCAACCAAACATAACTCATGTACTTTCTCTTCCTTTGCTTTTCGCCACTTTTTTAAGGTGACTTTTATCTTTTCCTTTAAGATTCAAGTACATAAAAGTACACGTTGATGTAAGATTTTGCGCAAATCTCACAAATTCACTTACTTATGATGACAAATACACGTCACACATGTCAATTAATCGGCAACATTATGCACATGTACTTAACCATTCAAAAACAACCCTCTGATACAAGAAAAGACAAAAAATGTCGATCTAATTAATGTTACACAAAACACAGAGAAGCCGCATCGTCTCTTCTTTTTTTTTTTTTTTTTTTGTTATTTACACTTTTAACGATTTCACCCCCTTAGACCGGCCCATTTGTTTGTTACGCTGCCTCAATGATCCTCGACATGAAGTAATTGCGCCACCTTTCTTCAACGATATATATATATATGTATATATGTATATTGTAGCCGAATATATGTTGTAGCCGAAATTTTGACGAAACGTATCTAAGGAGGGAGCATTACGTGTGCATGTGTTTCCATTTATTTATGAACTTGGGTTTTTCATCAACTTTCTCGTTCCGCGAAAAGTTATCAACTGGAGTTTTACAAAAGCTCCTGGAGGTTTGTTTATAAGTTCACAAGCAAATATACAAATATTGGTGTTTCATTCATATCCAAGCGTACCAAAAAAGACATCCGAAGCCAATGAGAATGTTGATGTCCTAACCACAGAGCTTACTCGAAAGGATGAAAGCAACTACTGAGACTACTAAGAACGTAATACACTCTTCTGCAGCACGTTATCGCACAATTTGAAATGAAAAATTTCTTAGACACTTTCCTATCAATTGTACCCATAACGGATGGATATGTTCCTATGTACTGTGTTGATAAAAATGTTTAAAAAATTTGTTTTTTTTTTTCTAACTCTTATGGTTTCTTTTGGCTTTAATCTAATTTTTGCAACCGCAAGTTCGTGGACAATGCATTACGATTAGACGCGAAAGGTTGGAGAAAAAGACGAGAGTTAATCTACTCAATATTCTGCATGGATCTGGATGTAGCCGTCTTCAGAAGTCTGACCAATTGAGCGCACAATTGCTGCGGAAAAAATGATTCTGATCAAGCCAATGATAGGGTGGCCCATTAACCATTTATTGAACTTTCATAATTTTATTGAACAACAACAAATCTAGCCATCTTGTTTATATACAGCATGTCGTTCAACTGCCTCTTAATGGGCTGTAAACAAAATTGACTTAAACCTGCATCTCTTTCGTTTGCTAAAACAAATCATGTGTGTAGCGTGTGTATATGCAGTAATGTTTACGCACATATGTGTTTTTATTAATTTTTCCTTTTATAAACATGAATTTATATAAATACTTTTATGTAAAAAAATATCTTTATATCCATAGCTAAAAATTGGAAGCATATTAGATTTGTCAGCCCATTGGTAATCGAGGTACACTAGACCTGAGAGCTCTTACGAATTCTCATTTAGTTTAGCATAAAACAAGTAAGGATATTATAGTCGGGCAAGGCCGACCATTAAATACCCTACACCACATTGTCCAAAAATTTTCTTACTTCTATTATAGAACAAAAACATTATGTCTTGTTCCTGTATAAAGCTATATTTCTCAAGGGCGTATTTATGGGGAAGCGGGCCCAAAACGCAACCGCATGTAGTACAAGTTTAATGCTTACCTGCCCTATGGCAGGATCCAAAAATAGACGTAGATCGTCCAAATCTTGTAGTGTTCATTTTTGTATGAAATTGCTATTATGGGTCAATTTTCACCATCATCTACTAAGACTTAGACTTCTCTGCTGTATAGAGCATCAATTTTCGTGAAAATCCTTTTTAGAATAAGATTTAAAAAAATGACCGAGATGGTCCGAATTTGGTACATTTATTTTTTTATATTCAATTACTATTATGACACAAGTTTCATCGTGAAGCATTGAAAATTATACCTTTTTTGTCGTATGAACTGCAGTTTTCGCTTTATGAGAGGGGGTGCAAAAATTGCCCCAGCCGGTTGACGGTTTTCATATCAATTTAGAATGCTCAAATACTACTGCTTAGCCACTTTTGCCAAGAAATTTTGAAAATTGCAATTTTTTTCATATAACGATTTTTCAGAATAGGGCGTTATATGGGGAGTGGGCGAACAAGTGGACCGATCCGAACCATTTTCAATAGTGTTCGTCCTTGGCTCAAAGCACGTCGCTGTACCACATTTCATCGAAATATCTCAAGAATTGCGACCCGTTGCTTGAACACAAATTTCTATGGGCAGACATTAGGCGGACGGCCGGACAGACAGGCTTAGATCAATCCAGAATTCGATTCTGAATCGATCGGTATAACAAAGGATGGATCTGCCTTAAGCCCTTCTGCGTGTTACATACGTCCGCCCTATCTTAATATACCCTGTACCGGAAGTTGTGCAGGGCATAAATACGTACATGTCTGTCTGCTTGATAAGATTAAGCAAACTCCGTAAAATGAATGCATATATTCTTAGTTGTAAAGTACGTAAAACGTCGAACGGTATTCGTCGGTGGTGGGTGGGTTGTGAGCGATTGGAGAAACGATATAACAATAAATTTTTATATATTTTTCATATATATTTTGGAGTCTTTCATATGCAGCTAATTTTTTTTCCAACATGAGTAGTGGGTGCAAATGATTCGCTTTCTTATTTATTTAGTTTTTTTATTTCTTTTGTTCTTTCCTTTCTTTCATTTCATTCTTTCTATTACGGATTTTTTATACACTTAAGAATTTCTATAAATTAAACTTGATTGCAGCTGTGCGCAGCATTGTTTATATGTCGTTGTTAATTCTGTTGTTGTCTCGTTTTGTATAATTTAGTTGTGTTTTATTTACATGTTAATTAGAATATAAACACAAATATATCCGCTTTATTTTAATTAACTGTAATGTGTAAAGCAGAGATTTTTACAAGCTTTCCATGCGATCAATTAGCTCAGTTTTTACTTATACTTGCAAAATTTGTACATGGCCTGCAAAAAACGTACGATAAGATTAAATTTAAAAAGGAAAAGAAAAAAAACTTAAACTTGAAAAATTTTAAAAAAAATTAATTAAAATTAACAGACCTTTGTAAGTAAGTAAGGAATTTGCTTTCTAACGACTTCAAAGAAAACATTCTACTCTCCCTGCAATTCTATTTAGCAACAAAAATTCTATACAAATAAAACGATTTCAAGTTTCGTCGGACGATGCATTAAGTTTATCGTCATGTACATTGCACTCTTATTGGAATTGTTTCGAAAAATGTAGCTGCAGTTCATCTATCTGTTAAAATAATTCGAACGTCTCCATAACTACTAGCAGCACAGAAACAAAAACAATTTATGCAACTGCATATGATTGGCTGAGAAATTCGGCATTTAAAATGCGGAAGCAATTAATTGCCTTAAGAGTGGAAGCAACCTACGAGTATGTATGTACGTATACCTTACACACTGCGAAATAAATGCAATTTTTCTCCTTCAAAAAACTGTTAAGTAGGAATCTTTTCAAGAGTTCGAAACGTAGTAAACAACTACGGATATTGGAATACTGAATGGATTGCATAACTTGCTGGATCATACGAAACATCAGGCACTTTTCTCACAATTTAATGTTCCATTGAAGATGTCTGGTAGTATCATTACCATTTCACTAATCTGTGCAACTTTTTACTGCCTTGACATGAGTCTCTTCATTTTTCAAGAGAGATACTTGAAAAAATTACCGCCACCGCCACACGTGACTGCAAAGACTGCATTTTTTTTTTTCGTTAAACGTTGCCATATCTCGCACTATATAGTCGATCCAATGTTAAAAACATAGGATGATGTGGTAACACCCACCCGTAACAGCCTGAAAAGAAGAGAGGGGCTGTTTGACCATTTCTTGTTTTGGTCCAAATTGGTCCAAATTTGAATGTAAAAAGAAAAATCATTTCATCTACATGCCTATGGATTATGAAACAAGAAGAATTTTTCGCGAGGACTTGCGTGAAAAAGTTCGGTTTTCTTGGCAAAAACAAGACACTTTTTTAGGCCCTACATCACTTGTGGTACAAGGAGATGTTAACTTTGTGCGGATGTATACAACAGGCAGAAGGGCTTGAGGTAGACCCAACGTTTATTATGCCGATCTATTCAGAATCGCTTCTAACATTGATCCAAGCTTATCTGTCTGCCTGCTTGTCTTTCTTGTTTTCTTGTGTTGAACCCGCACGTCGCAATATTCGAGATATTTTGATGAAATTTGGTGCAGTGCCGTGTTTTAACGCAAGGACGAACACTATTCTCCATATAACAACTTATTTTAAGAAGGGGACATACGAATAACTGTAGGATGGTGTAAGGTATCTCACGGTGGGCCACTGCAACGTTCTTGCCCGTTTATTAATAAAAAATATTCATGGTTTTTTCCTGGAAAATGTTACTTTACAGATATTGAATGAAAAATATAACATATAAATAACTTGAGTTATGTACCGCGTGCGTTGCTTTTGCACTGTCACTCCCGCAATTGTCTTTTTATGCCATTTTTGACCATTTATTTTAAATTTACGCCGGCCTTATGCACCCCTCCATATAGAGTTTTTTGCAAAGTTTTTTCTTAAACCTTTATGGGCCCCTTTTGGAGATGGGAATTAGAATTCAAATACATACTAGATTTCGGCAGCAGCAACAACGTATGTCTGTATGCTATAAGCGAACGAAATGAAAAGGCTGTCTCTTCTCTTGATAGACTTAATTTTGACTGAACTCGATTGATATTCAAAAATATGCAACATTTTGAGGTATTTTTGGTGCTCTAGAGTGCGAATGCTTTGCAATTATACAAATATTGACTTTAATAGGGGGATAGTATGTTTATCGATACGTATACGACATGTATGCCCTTTGTCGAAAAAAACAAATAAAAAAGTTATGCATGACACGAGCCCTAGGAGCGAAGGAGCACTTATGCCAATATTTTATTTAGTCAAGATCCCACTAATGCTTACAAAAGAATTTAACCTCAAACTAACGAAATTGTATGAGCAGAATAATTGTAAAACGTCATCACCTATTCCGGATAATTTCACGTGTATGAGAGCTATCGGCAATGTCGGCGGTGGAGCACTCAGCAATAATATTTTCTTAATTTCACTCAGTGGATTTTATGTGTACATGTTGTTTATAAATAATTCATTTGATTTTCATAAACAAATAACTGTGGCTGCGTTTACATTGTGTGTGCAAGTGTATTTAACACGAAAGCATCATTTTTTTACGTTCAAAAATGTTTAAATCAAGCGGGTTTGTTTACATTTGTACCTACAATAGGAAGGTGTTTGACTTAAGTCATTTGATGTGTAGTATTCCTTAAACCGACGACCTTAACAACCTCGGAATTTTCGATTAGATTCGTCATTTACGTCCATGCGTCTATCTATTAAAACTATTTAGAATTGACTTAAAAGATTTCCAATTAGTAAACATTCGATATACCAGCAAACGGATCGTGCCTCTTGACTTAACAGGTCTATGATAAGGTTGCAAAAGCGTAAATGTGAAACGCTCAGAGTGTACTAGAAGCTCATGTTTACTAACGAGAAAGCCGATCATTGAGCAACAATCACGGATATTGTAAATGACCTCTTGTTCGTTTCACGCAGAATTGCGATAATTTGAAATATGGATTCTCATAATATACTTAAGTATAGGCGAGCTCTTTCTACTCAACTCCTCTAGATTGTACATAGACAATGGATATCTTTCGCTATTTAAATTCGAACTTAGCTTAACATATTTATTTTCTTGTTATTGACGAAGATCAGGCGTCCCCGTCTAGTCGTTGCATTTCGCATTAACGGCTCGGTGCAGGTCGTAGCTATCGAAAAATTCGTAACGAACCGAATGCAATTTGCTTTTTAAACAAAGTAGAGAAACACAAGTGTTTAAAGCCAATTAATTTGTGCGTTATACCATATAAAATGTATGTATATTGCTCTGCGACTTGCATGTGCTACACCTGCGGAAAGTTTTAAACTAAATAATAATTGGAAAATTTCAACAAAGATGCGAACGAGCGAGAGAAAAGAAAGTTTTTGTAAAGACATGTTAGTTAGTTTTCGACTTTTCATTTTAGTTAATCAGCTTAATTTTTTTAAGGATTTTTTCTTCAAATTTCATTACACGTTTAGTGCAGATCACGAAATCAAACATCGCAACAACAACAACACATTCAGAAGAACAGCAACAAAAGCTCAACTCTTCTTATAGTAATTTTCATTTAATTACATTTAACGTAAGTAAATCTCATCAAGGTTTGCATCAAACAACTTCTTGAAGGAAGAATACGCTGTTCGTACCGCCAGCTTAATTTGTGGAAAATTTTGGATAAGTCATTCATGCAAAAAATGTTCTAGAGATTAAAATGCAGCCCGATCGAAAACCGGTAACTTTACGTTGGCATTGACTCTCATCTACGTTTAGTTTCGAATCTAAGGAAACAACAAGAAATTTTTTCTTAAGGGAAACTTTCTTTTTCCGGAAATGTTTATACAAAGCCTCTGCTTTCTGTCTAACTTTAGTCGTCCACTATCGTTACAGCGAACTCGAGCGATGCTTTCGTTAGTGGTTACACTTTTCGACCGTCCAATCTAATAAACCCATACGGCGCGGTACGGACTTCAACTTGTTTTTAAGCTCAAAATACTTAATGACACAGCCCAATTGATTTGAGCTTCATTGTGAAACACTACTACTAACCTACTCGCTGCCCATCGAAAATGGCTGGAATTTTGGCACAAACCTATTGCCCAACTTTTGCGGGACATTTGCTGCCATCTTTCTATTCAAATTGGGAACTTCTCAGTCGACCTGCTTAAATACCATTCCGTAACTTACAACCTTTTGAAATTAAAGAAATTTCAGATCATTGCCGTAATACTTACTACTACTAATGCGAACGTTATTATTTTGCCATTTTTTAATGCAATGAAACTTGACCATAGAGAATATATCATACAAGTTATGCAAGACTACAATTATAATAATTTGTAGACAACTTTTCCCGAATCAACATAGCATTCGTTTCGATGAACACGATACTGAATCAATCCAAAGTAATTTTGAAAAATAAATGATATAAGAACTTGTTTAATATTCGGTTGGGATTTTTGAAATCTATTTCAAACTTCTTTGCCGCTTCTTTGACAATTGAATCGGACACGACTAAGCCAAGTCTCTCTTAATAATGATATATGACGAGTTGTTTCGATCACTTCGTGTTGTTTTATCACTTCTAGTGTTACAAACCTTAATAATAAAATTAAGAAGGTTCGCAAAATTATTGCTTATTCTAACTGCAGAACTTAGTTGAAGGTAAAAGCGCCAAAATGCGAAACCATTTTACTTACTTTCAATTCAAAACTGTGACTGGAATCATAATACTCATCACCAAACACGGGCACAAACAAGTTATAGATAAATAGTAAGGGCAAGCGAAGGAAAGAAGAACGATACCGCAGCAAAATACATATATATATATGAGTAAGTATATATATGTAAGTAAATATAGTAAGTTAACATGCGAACGTAAGGAAAAGCCAAGCAAAACATTGTGGACACGTTGGTTGAATTTCACACACTCTGCGCATATAATTTAAGTTCTTGTTTAATTGTCGCGAACTTCAGCGGCTCGATCAAGTGATGTAAGCAAAAAGATATTCATCCGCGAAATTTTAAATCTTTACCAACTGCTTAATCTCAAGAGATATAGGCTTCTTTTTAAATGAAAGCGTATAGAAATTTCGGATCTTTCACTGTTTCAGTTTTTATAGCCGTGTTTATATATATGTGGATTTGTTCAGCTTTTATGCAAACCGCAGTTAAAGGACCCAGTTAGTAGGCTAAGGCGTTTTGACTCGGCAATATTGCGTTTGATCAACTACTTGGAGTAGATTCTCTTTGCATTCAATGCATTTACAAGTTGTGCTAACTTTCGTCCGATAGTGGATAAAAAAAAAAAGCCGCTTCTCTAAAAATAAAGCATCTATCAAAAGAAAATGCTCTAGTAGTCGTAAGTAGTACTGAAGGCTTCTTCAAGGTGAAGCTATTATGAACAAATGTTATAAATAAATTCCTGTCATGACACTTGACAGCTTTTAATATACAAGTTATTACGCATGAAAGTGGTATAAGGCCTTCGAAAAAAAAAAGAAAAAAAATTAAAAATTTGCAAATTTGCTACGATACATATTGCATAAAAAATAGCTCATCAAAAAAATCGAAAGCGCTTTTAAACTATATGCAATTAACATTGGCAGTAACAGTGGAGAATACTAAATGGAATATAGAGTCACATAAGACTTAAGATGACGTCGATGATTAGATAAACACATCAAGTTGCATAGTTTTCAGTTTTAAGGATGCATCCACATCCACACGTGCATGTCTTTTCCAAATAAGTGCAAAAAAAACGAAGGAAATAACTTCTTCTCTTCAAAGGAAATTACCAAATAGTAAAAGCAATCAACCGGTTTAGGTTGAAAAGATGTAGATTCGACATAAGACTTAAAGACGCGGCCGTAATGAAGTTTATAGAAAACAAATTTAGCAGTAAATACCCAAAGGAAATGAAATTCGCAATGAAATGCAGTAGATTTGAAGAAGTCAAGCAGCACACAATCAAGCTTGCCTCAAACAGGCACACATGCATATAAAGTACATGCACGCAGAGTAACTTTTTCTCTATATATTTATATATATATATATATATATATATATATATATTTATATATATTGCATTGTATAATAGGGTGCGGTCCAGACACATTACGTTAGGCACACAAGAGTAGCGTCAAAAGAAAAGCAAACTGTATTAAAAATACTCTAGAATAACAAAAACAAAAAAAAAAATCTTGCAAAGATATAACAATAATAAGGGAGTAAGTGTTGTAAATGGGGGACAGGGCAGAGCGAGGGGTGCTTGCTGGTGGTTCGCTTGCGAAAATGCTTTCAATAGATTTTCGCCTTAAGCATGAGAGCGCTGTAATTGAAGTTTGTCTTCTAAGATTATGAATGAAATATAGAAAAGTATTCTACTCAATGACTGACTGACTGACTCACTGATTGACTAACTGCCTATTATTGATACCAGTTATTTCAAAATGGAAGCTGTGGGCATTTGCATGAAGGTATGAGAGAGCAAGCGAAATAAATGCCAATATTTACTTAGTCCGAAGCAAGAAAAAACCTTTTGATGAATGAAAAAAACCAGTGTTCGATTAAAGTGTTTCACTAACGTAAAAGAACATATTGCAAAACGCAATTGCAACGGTGAAAACATTCTCACGAATTACTCCTTAATAAGCTCTTATTACAAATATAAATAAATAAATGAAAGTTTACAAATTTTGTTGCAATAAATTATAAAAAACGTTTTTCTTAACGAATTCAATTTCTTGATACGATAGTAAATAGTAAAAAAAAACATGTTTGCCAGCTTTTGCAAGGTCACACATACTCGCCATTTTATCTTAATTAAACGACTCAAAATAAGAACAAGGACAACGAAGCGCAACCGACTTTCTTCACCTCTCTGCGAACATGATGGGTTCGCGCAGAGGTGTTTGCACTTTAGCTTATACTACATATATGTCTTTTTAACGGCTTGCTTCAAATCTGCAACATTTTTGCCCGATTTGAATATCTTCGTTGTTGTAATCAGAGGAATGTAGCACAAACGCACGAACAGACGGATGGATATACATTCCCAAATGATTTTAGAATTTAATGCTGATCGGACATGTATACATATCTACTTTATGGGCGGTTCGCTAAAGCTTCCGACTATTTTCCCAACTTTCGATGGCAGCCTTGAAAACACATATGTTTAGCAAGTCTTCTAAGCTCTGGTTAATAGATAGACCAAATGGCTGGCAATATCGAGTTTATTGCATTGCATTGCCCAAACATATGGGCAGTGGTCCACCTGCATTACAATTGACTCGTACAAATATTCAGTTAACTAAATATAGAAGAAGAAAAGCAAAAGTGTTCATGACACATTCACATATATCCATAAGAAAAGTTATTATAAAAGACAATTCTCTCAATTATTATAAGACAAAATTTCGTGAAAAGTAGGATATTACGGACTGTATGCAATGCAATGCAATTCTGCAATACCGGTGGGAGAATTCGAACGTGAGGCAGGAATAAGAGAAAACACAAGGGAGAAGAATAGAGAAAATTTCCACAAGTATATTTTTGTCAAATCTATTTCCCATTTGAGGCATCGAGCGAAAGTGTTCCCATTCAACGTTGGAAGGCTAAGATTGAGATAAAGCCGTAGACCAGTTAGAAATCTGTATTACATCAGCTAACCGCGCCCTCGCGCTACACTCAACATCTTCTAGTTAAACACTTTCAACCGTTCATTCTAAGTGCGCAACAGAAGAGCGGATATCTGATCCACAATTTCCCCTAAGATTCTTATACAGCTACAGCTACTGATTTGATCAAGAAAGATTTCAATGCTTCATAATCACGATTGTTGCCTTAATTGACGAATTGAGAAAGTGCTGTCGTCTTCCTAGGCACACTTAGTTAACACGTTGCGCGCCATGTCAGACTCGACGATGACTGACAGTTTAAAATATGATATAAAACTAAAAAATTTATATTATTTCGATGGACTTAGTCGCTGCTAGTGCTCATCCAACTTTTGGTCCTACGATTAATTCTTTTGATTCAAACAAATCGTAATAATAATAATGCATTGTTTCGAGTAACTTTCAATCCGTTGCTATACCGTAATAACAGCGCCTCTAAGTAACGCGCACGGCCTGACGGGAATTTCGCCAAGAATTCGCGTTGCACTCTACGTGTTAATTATAATATTAACACATGCTTTTTCTGTGTGTCACCTTTTAGTCACCAAACTTTGCTAACTCAACTGCAACAGATTTGTATGTTTGCTAAGTTTGTTCGGATGTATGCAACACCCAGAAGGGCTTAAGGTAGACCCACCTGTAGGGGACATAAATAAATTTGTGCATGACGCCCTTAGAACATCTTAAAAAGTCGCATTGATACTTTCTTTCTGCCAAAGTGATTGAGACAAGATCTCTTAACAATATTTTATCGAAAATAATGTGAAGAAGACATAAAATATGAGTTGGGCTTGTTTCACAAATAGATTTTTCTCTAATTTACTTTCTAACAATTTTCCAAAGGCATTTTTCTTTTAGAAAAACAAACAAAAGTTTAACGTAAAAGATTATCTACTTTTGCATGTGGTATGCCCGTTTTATCAATTTATTTGTCATGTGTAAAATGAATTCATGAGAAATATTATACTTACTTACTTATGTTGTCTCCGTACATTTCTCTATTGTCTAAATGCTGCTCTTTAACATTTTTAGAAAGCGTGAAACGGCGCAACCTTGAAATCTCGAGTTTAGAAGGGTGGGCCTGCCTACCTAATCTAACAAGAACCGGAAAATCTTAAACATTTCATTAGATTCTAAAACTTTTGCAAATTTATCACCGTATGATTATTGATAAGCGTCGTGAGTGAAAAGCCGCCCACAACGCCATATGGTTATCCAAGACTCGTCCCAATTCGTATATAACTTTTTTAATGATTATTTTGTTATTTGATTTTTTATTTTTAGTGAAGCGTAAGAAAACAAAAATTTTATTTTCACATGCTATTTATTACTCTTGCCAGCCTTTTACGAAGATGTTGCATGAATTTGGCCAATTCAACCAACCGAATACACAAAAAAAAGAATTCAAAGAGAAAAAAGTAGATAAGGGGGTCAATGATAGCGGCGGCGGTTAGCTAGCTATTTTCACAAAAATTATTAATTTTATTATTATTTACGAAAATGTATATATGTATATGAGAAACAGGTACAAAAATATACAAACAAGAAAGAAGAAAATGAAGAAGAACAAGAAAATTATTATTATGTAGTAAAATCAGATGACATCTAAATTATACGATATAGATAAGGAAGATTTCACTTTACAGTACAGGCGACCCTCGCATAACACGGTACAAAATTTGCAACAATATTTGCAACACAGATTCGCAAAGTCGAATATGTATGCAAGTACGTCTGATAACATTTGTAACGCCGGAGAAAGAACTAGTGCAGAGTAGTTTGAGCCGTGATTCTTATTTATTGTTAATTATTTTCTTAGTTTTGTGTTTGTATTTCATCACAATATCGAAATTTCAACAATCACAAACATTGGAGACTGATCCGCCGTGATTTGTTCGTCCGTCTGTCCATCTGTTCGTCTTAATCGCAATTTTTGAGATATTTTTTATGGAAATTTCCACACCGATACGTTGCGTCCCGAGAAGTTATTATGACAAGACGTTATGCGAACAACTATGCTATGCGAAGCGGTGTAAGGTGTTTGATATTGGGCAGTGTTGTCACTCATATGGTTACATTTGGAGCGAAATTGCATAATAACATTTTACACCAGAAGACTTCGTTTGCCTTACCTTGTTTTGCATTACAACTAGGTAGCAATTATATTATTCTATAATGATGTCTTAGTCCAAACAAAGAAATAAGAGAATTGTGCTCTACGTACAATTTCGATACAGTACGGTACGAATTAACCGCGTTCTACGAGGAACGCCTGTATGCAGTCGTTTTTCGAATTTGTATAAAAATGTATTTGGAAAGAAATTTTTCTCTGAAAAAAAGTCAAGCCAAGATGATCTTACCGATGATACCAATACGTGCAAGAAAAACGATGTATTAAAATAAACAGGTCGTACTTATTTTCTTAAATAAAGAAATTTTCAAAATCATGCTGAGATTGGAAATGAAAAAGAAAGAATGTTGGAAGAAAAGGTGACGCAAAGCCAAACAATTAGCAAAGCGGAAAAATCATTTTCCATCAATCTCCAAAGATATCTTTTTGCAGTGATGCATGTTGAAGGATTTATGCTATGAATAGGCCGAGCACAGAGGTGTATTGCTGTATAAATCCCATTTGCTTCTAAACCAGCAAAACCTTACCTATGCTAAACGATCGATTTCATTTCACAAAACGACTGGAAGAAGGCGTACGAAACTGGCTTAAGGAAGCGTATACTGAAGCATAAAATCATTTCTTCACTTGTAGACAAAGTAACACGACATCTTGCGCTTTAAGGACTTCCGGTCTAAGCTGACATTAACCGATTGTTGCTGTTACACTTTTACTTTTCTCATATCAAGTTTATGATCGACAGCAGTATCTCTTTGAAATTAAATCGCCTTCAGCTGCCACACACCTCTTGTATACTTATATATATATTGTATTTAGCCATTTGCTCATCTTCTAATTGTAGCAACGTAATATGTATAGTAAACCTTATCTATTTTTTTATTTATTTATTTACTAAACTAGCATAAGATGAAGAATTTTATTAATAATTCGCAATGTAATTGTTATTGTAGCAATAGGACTTAGTGTCTCTTACAGTACAATATGATTTGGCGATTATTACCACTAGAAAGCTATCATACAACTCATTGGAATTACCTGGGATTCATTTATTAATTCCCTCTACCATTAATATGCTATCGTTATGCAAAGTCTTTTAATACCGTCGATCAATATAAACCTTCCTCCCCAGGCAGCAGCCTGATGCGATTCACGTGGTGTATAAGTACCGATACATAAAATTCAAGTATGCACTTAGCTTAAAGACTCATATATTTATAGTCGTTTCAAAAAATGGCTAACTTCACGAGCAAATCTGCGAGTATTAACTATTGACCCGGTACACGCATGCAGGGATTTCCATAATTTCACATTGTCAATAATAAAAACAGTCTTGAAGACTGTACAGGAAGCTACTTACTGTCCGACAGTATGAGATTCATCGTACATTTGGATTTGGCGAACTGAAGTTTACGTCAGAATTCCCTCAAAATATCATGTATTTTCATACTTGTAAAAGTTTACTGAGTGCCTTTCCATCCAGACCTCTGTCGAATATCATAACTCGTTTTCACACGAATATTATGGAATAATGTAATGTCGGTTCTAATCAACTATAATTTAACATTATCTTTTCTAGAGGAGGGCGGACACTTTCGAAAAGCAAAGTTTATTGAAAACAAAGAAATGAATACTGAATTGTTGATGATCCGTTCAGGGAGCGCATGTTAAGATTCGAAAGCAAATGACACAGGAAATTGCAAAGTTTATGCCATATCCATACCCAAGATTAGAGCCACATAGCAGTAAATCCGCATTTATATGAACTTCAGACCGCCTTGACAACGTAAATGTGTTCTTCTTAATTAGTATAGAATTCTAATACCACCCGACTGTCTAAGATTCAGTGTTGACTTTCTCCAACTCTCAAGAAATGCTATTTGAAACTTACATCTTTATCTGATTCAAGCAGATTTACCACCAAACCACCACACTACTACACGAAATATATTACAAATATAAGTTTCGCCCTAAGACAAATATAGATTTATTACCTGTTTTGTAAACATGGATATGGAATAGATAGTGCGGAAATATATTAAAATACATTCGATATACCGCCCACACGACTCACATTGAAACGAGACACGTTTGTCTCTCTCAATTATTATTGCGGCGAACAAACGCATTTGTATACAATACATACCTACATTTATATAAACAAAAGATTAGAGAATCACATATGTACATATATTAAGTCCGATTTGATGATGATCACGATGACGGTTACAAAGATAATGGCGAGGGCGATTATGCTCGCGTTAATTGTTTAGCACGCAGCCACTAACCATGCAAAAGCACAAAAACTCATAAAGAAAAAAAGAGAGATGCGGACGCACAAATAGAAATCTTTTTGCTACTGTTTAATATAACTCACACTTACTTTTGTGTTCAAGAGTACATTTGTAAAGGCAAATAAAAAAGTAATAAAAAGAGAAGAAAGAAAGAAAACCAACAATTCATACCGCAGATGATCTGATATACAATCAAGAAACTTAACAAAATTTACCCAACGTCACAACAACAAATGACTGCGAGCTTCAATCATGAAAAACGAAATTATTTCGAAGCAATTAGTTATTTAAACTATTTGGCCCAAATTGTTTACAAATTTATAAAGTTGACGTCAATTTAGTTATTGTTGAGAATGAACTCAGTTTGCTTAACATAAACCTTCTTCCTGTCTTCCCTCTTGCCGTATAGGCAGGCATTCATTGAACGTCTTTTTTTTTTTTTTTTGCTTTACAGTATTTGCGCTAAGCAACTGACTGGCACTGGTCTATTTAGCTGCTTTTTTTGATTTCTTAAGCTCTGTACCACATAGGCACACGAAAAACAAATAAGACTAAGCTTTATGCCGGTTCAGTGTTCAGTTCACTATTGTAGATAAACTAACTTCATGCATACAAGATATATACTGATTCTCTATGGCGCTCGATCCCGATATTAGTAAGAAACCTTTGTTTCGCTGCTTGTATGCAGTAGTCGAAACTCTTTCACAGCACTCCGATATTCATCATTAAAAATAAGTGATATTTTTCCAACTATCAAGGAATAATTTGAGAGAGTGATTGCAGGCACGCAACAATGACACTCTTTCTGCTTCAACAAATTCTTTTGTTGTCGCGAGCGTGCGGTGGCTTAGTGTAACAGGTAGAAACACATGTCAGAGATACATTTCGTTCGTCTATCATTTTCTTCGCCAATTGGTTCGCAATGTCACTCATCGCCTCCACAATACATTTACAGTGCTGAAGTAATTGCACTAAAAACGCCCGACAAGACTATGAAAAAGAATTGAAAACCAACACAAATGCAACGAAAATATTTGTTAAGTCTGAACGGACAAATCGTAAGCCTTGAAAGAAGAAAAAAACAAAAACCATATATCGTACATTTGCTAGGGCAATTAGGTTGATGGGCGTGAATATCCCAACGTCATTTGTATGCGACTGCAACTTTGTATATGTATGTGTTAATTGTGAAAAATGAAAAAGAAAATTTTCTTGTGCCCGCGACCGTCATGATGCCAGCGATATTTAATTGGGAATTAAAGCACTTAGCTTGTCGAATTCTACTCTCCAAGTGTTTTTATTTGTTAACCAACTGATTGTACTGATAGTTCCGGAAAGATGGATCCATATTTATTTTAGAATTAACTTACTTTTACACGGATAATGTATCCGAATAATTTCCAACCTCTATCCTGTTTAACTTATGAGCAATAAGCAGAAAACAACAAAAAAGTGAAAAACATCATTTATAAGTTTGTGGAGGCGTGGCCGATTTTTCCCATTTCTGTACAAGTGCTGCTAGACCACCCGTAGATTATGCATGCACGTTTTTGTCGTTGCGTCCGTTGCAGTTTAGAAGAAACGAGCAATAAACGAATATATTTTTATTTTAGAAGACAGAGGTGGTCTCAGATTATATTGTACTGTGACAGTCTCCTTTGACCGATTTGCCCCATTTTCAATACCCAACTTGTGTGCAAGAATTTCGAATGCTTTTGCCAAGTTTGATGCTTCATTTTTACGACCACAAGACTACTTACCACAGACAGATAGACGGGCCGACATGCTTAAATTGATTTAAAATTTGATGCCGATCAAGAGTATATATACTTCATCGATATCAGGAGCTTCCTTTGTGGATATTGCAAATTTCGCTTTGATAAATAGAATATATCGCTTTTCATCGTTCGGTGACGATAATGGGTATAAAAACGAAACTTATTTCAATTATTCTTCGACATTGATGGACATTCATATTTCTAATACTAGCAGCATTCTTTGTCGCGAGCATAGCTGTGGCAACTGCAATGCCAATTTGAGGGAAAAGTCAAAATATTATTGAGTTATTTGTACTCTGAGTTGGGTGTTTTAGGACTCTACAGGAAAGAGTCAGACAATTTTAAAAAACAGGCTATTATTCTTATGAAAGGAGAAAAAATAATGAAAAAAGATTACTCATATATAAAAATCTCGTATTGAACACGAGTAATCATTATGACGACTTACTTCTTGGCACGAGATACTGCATCAACTATACACACAGGCAAGAGGGGGTAAGAAATCTACAATAAATTGGTCGATGGTAGCAATATCACAATATCAATTTCGTCATCAATTTTTGACATACCTGTCATGTCATGATCTTACAATATATATTAGATAAGGTCTTGTCCTTTGGAACCACTATTTTCCAATGAAACGCTGCTTCAGCCTCGTGCAATTCGAATGAACATTAATTGACATACGAGAAGAACCGCGTGTGTACTATATTTCCATTTCGTTTAAAATGTGACTCATGTTAAGCGACGATGCTGCTAAATTAGAAAATATATATGTAAAATGGACAATTAAGACGTAAACACATCGATTAGAAGTCAACGAAGGAGCAACCTGCCTGTCCTGCCAGGCGCAAGAATGAACAATTACGACACTGTTCCACGCTTGCACATTTGCCGCTTCCAAGCAAATTACCCTGTTCGTCTGTGAAGCGAAAATCGGTTTTAAAAGTTAACATAGTGGCAATGATTAGATGAATAGAAGAAGAAGAAGAAGAAGAAGAAGATGACTTACAATCGTACAAAATTGAACAATGTTGCTGTTAATGGTTTCGAAAGATTCCATGTAATTCAAATAGGAGCAATAAGGGCTTAAAAAGAGTTGGAAATTTCTACTCATGCACTAACGCAATGGGAGTCGAAAGAAACATTGTATTGATTTTTTAATTTCGAAAAGTCAAACTAAAGAAAAAGGCATTTTAGCTGAATAACAAATTGTCCACAAATAACTCACAGCTTCTGCACATACAACCAAATCATATATACACATCGATTACCTACGTTTACGTTCGCACGGCTATAGTATGTAAGCATGACAACAAACAGAACACTAACACATAAACTCGGTTAAACTTGCTAAACCAGTTGAACGGCGAATTGAAAATAAAACTCTCAACTCGAAGCTCCAACAACTGCAACAACGAAAAAGAGGGAAAAATATTTAAGAAAAAAAAATTCTCAACGGAGTGATAATTTAATTTTTCCCAAAATGGTAATCAGACTTCAGTCTTAATTAATTAAGAAATAATTATTTGTCGGCAGACATCTCTAGGCCGGGATGTGGGCTTCAATAGTTTCGATTTACGTGGGATTTGGTTCATACAAATGTGCCTGATTTGTCCTCCTGTCCACCTGAAGGACAACATTCGTGTTCAGTCTCTTCAGTTTACTCAAAGTTTTCCCCTCTTTAACATGGACATATTGACATCTACACTCACTCCCACATGGGAAATGTATATTTATTCGTATACGTGTTAAGGTCCATTCTCCAGTCCCTTTGGTGTAGTAAATACTATATCAACATATATATACATATCATTTCGAGTAGAATTTGTAAAAGAACCAAAGGAAAAGTTATTCATTTTGTATTTCCAGTCTTCAGTCTATCAATGAACCAAAAAACTAATCAATAAACTTAACACGATGAAAGACAATTCTCTGCTGAACTGTAGCGGAGAAGAAAATTATTGAACTTCAAGATGCCGAACAAGACTACATTACATAATGTAGTTGAAAAGCCATTCCAATCAAATCAAAGATGGAAATCAAATGAATAAACCAAAATGCGCTACAATTACTAAGCACTTCATATTCCTATCTATGCTCTTTTCCGTTCTCCCTTTTTGTCATGACATTTCTGGTGTTCGAATGCGACATGTTCTGCAAAAGCAACGTGAAATATTCATAATAATCTCGCATATACATTCTGTACGTCTTCAACTTTAAAATTCAGTAAAATTGAAACTTTTGCGAAACTTTTTATTAAGCAATTGTTCTCGAAAGTAAAACCGTACCACCAACACCCCATTGACCAATCGACATATGAATAAGTTATTATGAATGAAGGCTAATTCGCACTTTTTCTTCGACATTATTTGATGAGTCACCACGACAACTTCTTAACTCATAACAACGCTTTTAAAAAGTGAATGATATGTAGACGAACAGGTTCGTACACTTACCCATAGCTCAGTACCCCAACTCATGTTGGAACTATCTGCTGAATCGCCCGCCACTTTGGAAACTCAAATGTCAGTTATCCACGAACAATCCAATACTCAAAGTAATCCACAGTAATAAGGAGAGCACGGCTTAGATTAATATCAAGTACGCGGTGGTGGCAACACTGCCACCAATTATGTTTAACCACAATTTACGAAAATGCGGACTTGACTAGATCTTGGCTTTTGAATAATTTTTCTGTAGAAAGAATATATCACAAATAAGTTACCAAACTCAGAAATAATTATGATTTTTTTTTCGAGTGACTATGTCAAATTACGGCGATGCAATATAGGATGTATTATAGGAAATAACGGAAACGCGAGATATAGATTCCGAGCTTGTTAAGTAAAAATACGGAAGTAAATTTATAAAAAAAAAAAAAAAATAAAATAAGCAGTTAACAGGGATCAAATGGAACACAAAACGTTGTGAAATAAAAAGTTTTTTTCCAAATCTACCAAACCATATATAAGACGCGTTCGCGCACACACGCACATGATAAGCAGTCGCAGAGCGAAGAGTAATTAAGTGCACAACAACAACAAGAATAATAATATAAATGCAATTAATATATTAAAGTATATGTATATTGCGTTCGACACTAAATATGAAGTATTCAGAAATGTGAAGGAAAAAGAACGACAAGAGAAAATATATATTTTCTTATTTACTTGCTAAGTTTTTTCTTTACTGAAAGTTTTGTTTTATTCACATTTTTGTTTTTAGATAAAATGATAAACCGGAACAAATAGAATTGAATGCAAGCAAATCGAGAAGCGAGAGAGAGAGAAAAATTGGGAGAAATAGCAAAATGAATACATACAGTTGTACGTATTTTTTGTAATGCTGACGTTAATATATTGGCGTTGCAGGTGCTGCAAACAAATTTTCATGAAAATTTTACTTGTACACTCGACAGCACATCAAAAGAATGTGTATGTGGTGAGTGCTGCTACTACTCTGTAGAGTGTAAAGCAATTTTAATTCAATTATCTCCACATTAAGCATACAGTTCTTAACTATTTCTATAATTTATTACTTCTCTACCGATCTTTTATAATTACTTGCACATTCTTTTTTTTTTTTGCGCAATTTTGTACACAAACGCTGTTTGTTTTTATTGACTGCAATTGCTGTTGTTCACTTCTAATTAACACAACTTCGTTTTCCTTTTCTCGATTAACTATTATTTTATTTTCTCGGCTCGGATATTTTCAGTTTCAATGAAATTAGCACTTTTTGTACGTGTCAGGAGAATTTCCATTGAAAAAGCAGACGACACCATTTTCCAGTTCGTCGCATAAAAAAATCAAGTTTATTTCCAATTGAGGACATACATATATGTCCTCTCCCTTTCTTTTTAAAGAACCACCATAATTTTGAACGTATTATGTCCTGCTTTTTTTATTTATTTTTCTTAAGACATGGCATTCATTCCTTTTTTGGAAACACTTTTCTGCTTTTCAAGCAGAAAAATTTGTTTGTCATACACAAAAATCCTCGCTCCGAAATTTAAAATCAATTCGTATACTTATTCCGCACTAATCTTTCCCGTAATATTCCGTATTTCTAGCTCTTCGCTCTTCTTGAAAACTAATGAAACGATTTAAATGCATGCACACCACTCTTTTTAATTCTCCCTTTTTCTCATTCGCTCATTCATTCGTTTTGACTCATATTCTTTTTAGTTCGCTCATGTCCGCGCAATACTTGCAATTAGGATGACCAGATAAACGATTTTTCACGTACTTATATAGTTTTAATTCATTTCGAAAATATTTTATGAAATGCAATAATAACAATAATAAAATCATTTATTTATTGAAATGGAAGAAAAAATTTATTTTAAGATTATATATATATATCGTCCCAATTTGTAAAGTTGTGATCTGGTCATCTTAATTCACTGTATTTAAAAAACAGAAAACTGTGTGCGAATTATTACTTTGTTACGTTGCGTTTGCGTAAGCAAGCAAAGCAACTAAACTGAGTTTGCATAGGCAATCAGATTAATTTTTATATATTTTGTATTAATAATTTCTTCTTTAACGATTTATTGTAGAAAAGAACATATAACAGGAGATTGAAAAATTAATCGTTTTATTATATTAGTTCTTATATTTGTATTTTCAGTGTCTTCAATAATAGTTAAATAAATTGGATAATGATAATCTTTCAAAATTTGAAATGTTTGAATGCTAGAATGTCTGGCAATTAACTGTATTAACTGCTTTTTCCAATCGAATTGGGGGATATTAAATTATGGCAAATGAAATTATGTACTTTATTTAAAGATTATAAAATATGATTTTATTATGATATCAATTAGAAGTTTAGTTGTATTAATTATATTATTAGTTATATTATATTATTATTTTTAGTTTATTTATTAACTCGATTTAATTTCATTTAAGAGATGGGGTATTTTTTATTATTATTTTCAGCATTAGGAGTAAATCATAAATTTGATTTAAAAATAAAATATTCTTTAAGACAGTTAGGCTTAACAAGAAGGGTAACATAGATAATATTAAAAAGATTAGAAAGAATAATAGGGTTATTATTTATAAGAGTTAATTGAATAATTTTTTCTAGTCCTATAATAGAATTATACCTTTATACTTAAAAATTTTAAAATATTGACTTTATTCGTTTGTGCTGTTGGATGTTTGATAGGTTATATTCTTTCTAAGAGATTTCAGTATTTTTAGGGTCTGTTAATTTATATATAGATAGAGTAGGTAATTTAGGTAATATTTTATTATTAATTTAATGCGTGAATTTTTAAAAAATGCGTTTTTAAAATATAAAAAGAAATAATGTGTTTACAGAAACAAACAATAATAACAAAAATGTGAAGAAAAAAAATTTTATTCTGAGCAAAGTCAAAAAAGGCATTCATAAGAAATGTAGAATAGAAAAGCAAATTTAACCCTCAGAAGTAGAATATTGTTCTCAGCAAAGATAAATAACAATTTAGTTTATTTTTGTTCAAGACAGTGTTGTCAAGATTGTAAAACTATCTTGAGTATTAAGGCAAGTTTACCATCGATTATCAGGAGAACACTTTTAGGAAGTTGCTCACATACATTATTAGACATTCCACGAAACCTTGTAACATATTTTATTCATCTATATTCAACAAATGATATAATCTCAAATCGATCTAATATCGAAGTAATACATAATTATATGTTGTAAAGTATGAATTATCGATATGTAGCCATCACATAGTTATCATGATTGCATTCACCCTACTCCACACTTTCCGTGTTACCCCATTTGTGTTCCACCTACTGCTTTCTTTCTTTCCTCTGCCTCTGGCTCCACCAGCCTACATCTCCTTTGTATTCCAACCGCTCCGTACCCAATTTCCAAATACAGTTGCTTAGAGATAATATATGTATATTGGCATCGTGATGATCACATTGATTACGAATTATTTCATAGGATAGTCTCGTCTTCTATAACGTATAATAATGGAAAATCTTAATATATGTATTGTATAGCAGGACTTCGTTTGGTTCGAATAGCGATTGTTTTACTCTCTGCAGGATTCTTTCTCTCTCTCTCATACACACACACACTCTCTCTCTCTCTGTCTTTCTCTCTCTCTTACTTCAAAAGTGACCTGTAAACGTAATTTAGATCAGTCTTTCGACCCCAAAACGACAGAAGCTCTACAGTGATGACATGCATGTCTTGCCATAATAATGACAAAAGCTTATCTGCCAAAATACAAAATATTTGCTTTAATAAAATTTATTTAAAATGTGAGAAAAAGGTCTTTGCGGCATTTCGCCAATTAATGGCGCAAACTTTTTCCTTGATTTATTAGCTATATGTGCCCAAATGTTAAGATATCGATATATGCGAAATTATGTAGATCATCATAAAAGTGATATGTTTAAAATGCAAGAATGGGACCATAATTTAATTGTGTTCATAACGTGCGCTCCGAATGTATCAATTGGTGAATATGAATATACTTATACTTATTGGTGTGGATATGGCATTTTGAAGGATAAAAGAATGTAATTGTTCCATGACAATGATCTAATTTGGCTTTTTATCAGATAATAGCTAGTGCTACCCTGCTACGGCTTCGCTTTAGTCACAATCTTCCATCTAGCACGTCTTGTTCTTCAATAAATCAAATTTTAGTCAAAAAACTATGATTCTCCCGTTCCTTGTCAACGTAAACAAAAATTCGAACCGCGACAATGTTGGGAAAAATCGAACCAATCAGAACGAACTTTTACCAATTCAAGAGGAAACATTTGACTAATCAAAATAAACCGTGGGTAATGTAAACAAAAATTGAACCAATCAAAACACGCTCACTTCGAGCCGTTTGTCGTTGTTATTTTCCCGACATTTTCATAAATTCTCTATTAAATAAAGTTGCAACAGCAGTTCTTCATAATGCGAACATACTTTTTTGTTAGAGTTGCCAAAGTTCGCGTTTGCAGATGTGTGAAGGCATTCGAGTTTGTTGCTCTGAAATTAGAAAGAAAAAATATTTCTTTTTCGCAAGCAGAAGACAATTACCATTATCTTCACAATTAACTTCACATAATAGTTAAGAATATTAAGTATTGCAATTAATTAAGAATCTTTACTTTACATAATTCTTTAAGCAATACATAAAATGAAAATGAACAAAAAGAAGAAAAACATTCGTAGTATTCATCATATTTACTTATATTGAAAAGGAGTAAAAAATTCTCTATATATTTCTAATTCGATTTGTTTCTAATCTTAACCCTGCAGTCCGCCAAGAGGAACATAGCGTCACAGAATTTCCGTTTGCGATTTCAGGAGAGGCGGCATTGCGCGTATAATTGCACACAAATATTTCTACCAAAGCGGTAAAGCATGCATGTTCAAGTTTATAGTGCGTATCCTCACACAATTATGTCCCATAGAATTCAGTAATTGCGCTCTTGCTATATTTATATTCGTATTCGTTTCATTTTCGGGGCCTGAGCATTGTCTAAGAATGTCGTTGCGGGAAATACAAGTTGTAAAATTTAAAGGTTGGAAGAAAAGTATCGATAGTTAAGGTAAGAAGATAAACGGTCCGATATCAACATCTCCATAGAATCGGCCATACGGCAAAAGGAAAATATAATGGCACCGATCACACCGACCATAAATAATAAATAATAACAATTTACACACGAGTTGGATGTTTGCATGCTTGCAAAGTTGCAACAAAAATTTTCGCTTATGATAGAAATTGACAGATTTTGACAAATTTCAACATTATAAATATATAAAGCTTTTGTGGCTTTATAAACATATTCCACTTGTATGGATTTCTGCAATACGCGTTGCATATAAATTTTAATACTCTAGTGTTTATTTATTCAACTAATATTATCACTCGCTGATTTTTGTTTACATGTGTCCTGCACGTGCTATTGTTTACATTTCAAAAGTAAAAACATACGCGGTCGTTGCTGTAAATGTGGTATCATGTATGGTTGTGATGTAAATGCCACGACATATATTTAATTAATGAACAAGCCCCCACGAATTAAACGTCCTTTATTTTCAATTGCTAATAATGTTTTATTCGATTTACCTGCACCTATTATTATTTCCTATTGATGAAATTTTGGATCTTTACTTGAATTATGTTTAATTATTCAAGTCTTAACTGGTTTATTTTTAGCAATACATTATACTGCCGATATTAATTTAGCTTTTAATAGAGTTAATCATATTTGTCGAGATGTTAATAATGGATGATTACTTCGAACCCTTCATGCAAATGGAGCTTCATTCTTTTTTATCTGTATTTATCTTCATATCGCGCGAGGAATATATTATGGATCTTACCTGTTTATTCCTACAGTAATAATTTACTCTTCATGCAAAGTAACGTTTCTGGATTGTATTTGATCATAACTCATGCAAGTTAAAATTTAGAATATGGTTTGCGTCTTGTAGAATATTTAAAAAAACACAATTTGAGAAAATCAATTGTTTTGGTTGTTATATTTGCTGATACAACGTTTGGACACAATTGATCGTAAGAAGGCATTTTCAACAGTCAGAAGATGTGTGATTGTGTTTGGCTGTCCTCGTTAAGGCCACTTTGTTTTAAATATCGTAGTCTGGGGTATAAATGACAAGAAACTTTTTTACATCATGTTGACCTAAAACAGGATTGTTAACTTATGAAAATCTCAAAATGAAATATAAATAGCAAATGGATGTAGCGTTAAAAAGAAGAAGCAAAGTATAGGCAAATTAATAATACATTAATTTAATATAATCTTCATTCCTATTCTAATATTTTAGCCAACTTTTACGCTGCAATCGAATGAAATTGATTACTAAATAAATAAATCAAAATAGTGTTTTTTTTTTGAAGGCCTACCATTGCTTATTTTCTACAAAATGCATAAAAATATTACAATTATTTTTTCTTTCATACCCATTTTTTTATATTTTCTGTCAGTTTTTAAAATTTAGTACTTATACAGTTTTATAAAAGTTTGTAATTGCAATAAAAATGTTCATTGACGTGCTGAATAATTCTATTTTTGGAAAAATATAATCGCTATGTTCTTAATGCTGACAAACTACAACAGAAAAACGAATTAATCTTTACAACACTGTTTTGAAATGATGGCTTTTGATTTCTTTACTTCTACTCAAACTGTTATCGATTAACTACAGGCGATTTTTCTGTCAAACCTTCTTTTGCATTTACGACGTGAATATTTGGTGTGCGTGTCTTGTGTTTCTAGTAGAGGTTTTATAAATTTTCTAATTAAATCTTGTAAAATTTTTTTCAAAAATGGCGAAAAAGAAAAGTGAAGAACCACCCGCAGAAGGAGATGTTGAAGAAGAACCCAATTTTGAAGACCCCGAGGGATATGTTGATGATATTAGTGATGAAGGTGAGTGTTAACAGGAGACATAACCTTAAAAATACATATATGTATACATATATATATATATATATATATATATATTTGTTCAGAATTGTTAGCCGATAAACTGGCTCAACGACCATCAGAAGCGGATGGCGTTGAAAGTGTCGTGGTGGTAGATAACATACCTAAAGTGGAACCATCGCGTTTAGAAAAATTGAAAGCCGTCATCAGTAAGATTTTCGCTAATGTGGGAGAGATTGTTAATGCAGTCTATCCAACTGACGAAGAGGGCAAAACAAAAGGTTACGCCTTTATGGAGTTTAAAAACGCAGCGCAGGCTGAGGACATTGTAGAGAAGTTTAATAATCATCGTCTGGACAAGTGTCATACGTTGGCTGTGAATTTGTTCACAGATTTTCAAAAATATAAAAACATACCAGATAAATGGGAGCCACCCACACCGCAACCATTTAAGATTCAAAATGATCTTTACAGTTTCCTAATGGATCCGGATGCTTACGATCAGTATTGTGTGGCTGCTGAGACTGCTCCCAATAGCGTTCAGGTGGCTTTCTGGCAGAATACTTTGCCTGAACCGACAGAGTTGGAGACTCGAGAAAGTTTTACGGATACATTTGTGAAGTGGTCGCCTTTGGGCACATACGTGGTGACATTCCACAAACCGGGTGTGGCCATATGGGGCGGTAGTAAATTCACCAGAATACAGAGATTTCCTCATCCAGGTACGCAATTTGTAGAATTCTCACCCTGCGAAAATTATTTGGTGACCTATGGGCCTACGCCAACTGGACAAAAAGTTATTATATGGGACATACGTTCGGGAGCGGAAAAGCGGTCGTTCGTAGCGGATGGTATGTCTATGCTCTCAATGTTCCGCTGGTCTCATGATGACAAGTACGTGGCTCGTTTGGGCGACAATTCAATACACATCTACGAAACGCCCTTGTTTTATTTGTTGGATTTAAAGTCGATTAAAATACCCGGAATACGTGGTTTTTCATGGTCTCCCACTGATAATGTAATTGCGTATTGGGTAGAAGAGCAAAATCAAATACCTGCTCGTGTAACCCTTATGGAGATTCCGAAAAAGCGAGAAATACGGAATAAAAACCTGTTTCACGTCGCCGATAGCAAGCTGCACTGGCAGAAGTCTGGTGATTACTTGTGCGTGAAAGTAGATCGATATATGAAATTGAAAAAGGACAAAAAGGATTGTGACGTTAAGTTTTTGGGTATGTTTTACAACTTTGAAATATTCCATATGCGTGAAAAAGAAATACCTGTGGATTCAGTTGAAATACGTGAGCTCATTTTATCGTTTGCTTGGGAGCCTATAGGCAACAAGTTCGCCATCATACATGGAGAAGCGAATAATTCTAATGTGAGCTTTTACGAAGTTAGCGATGGCGTAAAGCCAACACTTGTAAAAAAATTGGAAAAGAAATCTTGTACGCACTTGTTTTGGTCGCCTAGAGGGAAGTTTATTGTTATGGCTAATCTGACTATGGGCACTTTTGAGTTTGTTGATACTAGCAATAATTTTCTAATAACCGCTTCTCCTGATCATTTCCGAGCTTCCGAAGTTGAGTGGGATCCTACCGGGCGTTATGTAGTTACTGGTGTATCGTCATGGAAAGTTAAAGAGGACACCGGTTTTAATATGTACACTTTTCAAGGTCGCATAATTCGGCGAAATATACTAAAGAATTTTGTGCAATTCTTATGGCGCCCCCGACCCGCTACTCTGCTAAGTGAAGAGGAGCAAAAGGAGATATATAAGAGTTTAAAGAAATATTATGCTATTTTCGAGCAAAAGGATCGTTTGCGTTTAACACGAGCAAGCAAAGAATTACTAGAAAAACGGGCCCAGTTGCGTGAGCAATTCTTGGAATACCGCAACAAACGTGTTGTCGAATGGAAGGACCAGAAACAAAGACGTTTGCAACTTAGAAATCGTAAGCGATGAAATATGAAATTCCCAATAACTTGTAATCAATTTATTTATTTTTTTGTTTTTTGTGTTAAACTTACAGTTATCGATACAGATAATTTGGAGACCGAAGAAGTGGATGAAGAGGTTGTCGAATTTCTGGTTAAAGAAGAGATCACATTGCTCGAGTAATATGCTTAAAATTTAAACGTAATTCGAACTCTTTCTCAACATAGTTTAAATAGGCGTCTATTAGTCAGCAACTTTGAGAGAATCTTTTCTATTATTAAATTCTGTTTATCTGTAAATTCATCTGTGTTGGAAAAGAAGCGGTTTTTTTATTTTACATTTTTTTTTTTTTTATTTTTTATTAATGATTAAGGAAAACCGTGTACTCTCTCTTTTTTATCGTAAATTATTGAATCAAACACAAGGAACGTAGATTTTTTTTATATTTAATGAGAACAAGCATTGTTACCTTACAAAGAACTGTAGTCAAGTGTTTGGAATAATATCATTCTTGAACTATATACTGAATGCAAATAAATACATAATTGGACTGCAGCAGAAATAACTGAAATTGCTTTTATTACATCACGAAAAG
>CCAG010023929.1:0-21706 GCA_001077435.1 Glossina morsitans morsitans | reverse complement strand
TTCAAAATCTTTGGTGAAGAAATCTATTAATTAGTTAATAAAATTAGTTAGTAAAACGTTGAGGCCAATGTTAGTTTTCCGGCTCTACGATCAAACGAGAGAATTGAGCCCCTCCCACTTTTAAGTTTGTGATCAGACTTTGCCTTTGAACACCGAAATAAACTAATGTTTCCCTTTATGAATCTTATGAATCTTTGACACAGAAGACTGCTTCATAGTGACGCTAGGTTTTAATTCTGCTCTGATTAACAACCGATATCACTTGTGCTACAAGGTTATCTTAAGTTTGTGCGGCCATATGCAATAGTTCAAGGGATTTGAAGGAGGTCAACTTCTTGTTATACTAATCAATTCAAAAAGCGATACCTTGTCTGGCCGTCTGTTCGTTTTATTTTCTTGTGATGAGTATAAAAGATTCGGTCCTGACCGAATTTAATTTTCTTCTTCTTACTTGTTAGTTTTATAATTCTTTTCCTTATCTTTAATCATTAATTCTGATGGCATAATGTAGGCCTTTAATCTTGATGTGTGGTTTATTTGACTTTTAATTACATGAGTTTAACTGTATAGTTAAATCTCTTATTCTAACGTAATTCGGCTGAATGTTTTTTAAAGCTGGATTTCATGTCTCTTAAGTTTTATTACTGTCAAGAGTAACGACGCTATTGCTCTTCAGTTTAAATTTTACTCTAGTATCGCTATTGCCGTCAACCTGTGTTGTTGGCAATAGAACCGGGAGATTGTTTATGTAATAACAAGTCCAATATGGTTAACAACATTTTTATTACAATGAATTCGGGGTTTTATCTTTACGTGTGCTATTTAATTTTTGTATTTTTTTCCGCGTCCATTAACATTTTGCTTGTAACATATAAATTTTTAAACATTAGATAATAAATTAATTCTGTAGCTTTGTCTTTATTGCATTCAAACGATTTGTATTATATCCAACAATATCCGCCTGAGTAGCCGAGTAGACAAGAGTCTCGACTAGGAATTCAATGGTCGTGGGTTCAAATCTCAAGTGCGGTAGAGTGTTTACAATAATAATAATAACAATAATAATAATTATAATATTAATAATAATAAAAGCCGAAAGCCTTAGATGCTAGTGCTTTAAGATTAGTCTTAGAATTTATTCTCTGGCTAAATTTATAATAATTATAATAATAATAATAATATATCCAACAACCCTATCGAAGGATGGGAGTATATTCATTTTGTCAAAACATTCGCACTACTCAGAAGTAAGCTTCAGACATCCGATAAAATGCGTATATTTCAGTGTCAAACTTGGAATCCATCTCAATATGTCAATATATCTGCTCGTCTGTCCATGTGCCGGTCTATCTAATATATTTAGTGGACAATCTTCTGTTTCCAAAAGTGTAATGGAGAAGTATTAGAAGCAATAATCGGTTAAAGGACACGCCTACAGTACAACTTAAACTCATGTTCCATCGCAATATGTCAATCTGCTCGTCTGTCCATGTGCCGGTCTGTGTAATATATTTAGTCGACAATCTTCCGTTCCAAAATGTAATGGAGAAGTATTAGAAGTAATAATCGGTTAAAGGACATACCCAAAGTACAACTTAAACTCATGTTCCACTACAGATGTAACTGAATCCATCTCAATACGTCAATCTGCTCGTCTGTTCATGTGCCGGTCTGTGTATACTTAGCAAACAGTCTTCCGTTTCCAAAAGTGCAATGGAGAAGTATTAGAAGCAATAATTGGTTAAAGGACACGCCTACAGTCCAACTTAAACCCATATTCCATTGCAGAAGCAACAGCAAGAGGGTACATTTGCTCCATCAGTTTTTGTGTTTTTAATGTTGGACAAATGCGAGGAAAACAGTTGGAAAGACATAGACCGATTCTAATTAAATGTACACGACAACTTTGCTGGGCCTATACGGGGTTCAGCAAAGTGCTTTCTTTATTCTTTTATTGTGTCATAGCGGTTGTAAGAAACCTTACATGATCTTGCCAAGACACGGAAATGAAAATGCAATGAAATCAAATTTACTCTAAGTTAGTAACTTAATGGTATTAACGTTTTATGTGGTGCAGCAATAGTGGTGGTGCCATAGCTATTGTATTTATATTGCTATAACCGTTAGCAGATTTAAACTGAAGAAAATCCTCCGCTCTCTGTTTAACTACGCTATGGCCAATCCAGAACATTAATAAAAGCAAGTAAGAAAATTACATTCACCTGTGGCGGACCCATCACCACCTTTATTCTGCAATACTGGGTGGGCGTGAATGGTTTTCTCTATTTTCTTTGGATACCGCGAATGTAAATGCATTCTGTATGCCTGTTGTAGTTTACGGGTAACGAGTGACCGGTATGCCCAGCTTACAGTTGTAGGCGTGGCCTTCGCCAAATTTGACCTAATTCTAATATCAACTTTCATGATTCTGTTAAATTTGAAGTCGGGAGACGGGCAGACGGACACGCTAACATTGACGCTGATGAAGAGTATACATAGACTCCTTGTACTTCTATTTTCGGTGGTGGGTATAATGATGGCAATCTGTTTACCTTTCTATTGCAAGATTATTAGGTTACTTTAGTAGACATTATAACTTGTGTGCGGCCCCTTGAGAATGTGAATTTATTATCATTAGAAACTAAAGCGGATATGACTGTTTTGGCCGTCTTAACTAGAAAATGTATTTATATTAATCCCGTGTAGATGTCATTAGACGAATAGAAGCAAACTTGATCTATTTCGTGTAATTAAAACGAATAAAATACAGTTCGTCGCTTAACCACTCAACTTTCTGCGAATTCCATAAATGGTCGCCGTTTAATAATAATAATATTTTTTTTGAATTTTTCTTTGTTTTTCAACATATTCCAAAGAAAGCAGTTATTAACGCACCTTGTTTCAATTAAAAATCCATAATTCACAAAACTGCTTCAGCAGTGAGGACAAAAGAAGGGAGAAATTTTGCTCAATGGAAAAGTTGTAAAGAATTTCAAACAAACATCACTTTAGAACCGTGACACAAGCAGCTGCACTTGCAAAAAGAAACCTCCACTTGAAACCGTAACAAAACTTTTCCATTCTAGCGAACAACAACAATAACAACAACAACAGCAACCTACGCAACCACATTCTCTGTGAATTGTCTATAAAAGTAAACAGACATAGTGGCGTAACACTCTTCTTCTTCTTCTTTCTAATTGCCCCACTGCTCTCTTCTCCCTATATATAAACGATACTCGCAACTATTCCACGAAAGTTTTTCAGTAGAACAACAAGGGGTGCAAAATAGTGAGGGTTAAACAGAGCAGGAAAAAAGAAGACAAAATAAATGACTAATTGAAACCTGGGGTTTTCTGGTAAATACCTTAACCCATCTCGTGTTTCTGTATGAAATATAGTTGATGGACTGCCTAGGATTTGTTTGACTTTTTTTTTTTTTCTTTTATAATTTCTTTTTTATTTCCTTGAAAATATGGTTTTCTTTAGTTAAACGCTATGTTGCATTGATGTAAAGAGAGTTTCTACCCTCCTTCCCTTTACAATACGTAAACTTTTTAAAGCGAGAATATCTGTTCTTTTCAAAAGCAGAAAAATAGGTATCTTCTCACTGTTCTCACGTTCACTGCTCATGCAATCATAGCAATTTTGTATATTCCCTTTTAATATAAAGATGATAGATAAAAAAATTCAGCCACAGCAGTATAGAATTTTTACCTTTTAATAAATTTGATGTTTAATATTGATGGCACTTTTCTTGCTTCTATATCTAACTGAGCTACATCCTTAGTGTAGACTTAGGAAATCGGGGCAAAAACAACTGAAGACACAAAGGAAGAAAAACAAATTGTGAGACGAAAAGTTAATAAATCATTAGCTTATCTCTAATTCTTCATCTTCTCAATCATTAGCTTATCTATAATTCTTGTCGATGGGATTTAACATATTAAACAACGTAAAGTACTTTTGTGGACATCTCATGAATTTATATGAAAATACCTTTCAAAGAAACTAAACAAATTCAAATTCTATATAGGGAAATTATTTTCCCAATTATTATTATAATTACAGTCGCTAGGTGCAGAGCTGCATTCAGCTAAGTGCAGAGCAGTCGCTACGTGCAGAGCAATCGGTAGGTGCAGCGCTGCATTTAGCTAAGTGCAGCACGGTGGCTAAGCACAGAAGTAATGGCATAATGACAATGAAACACTTGTCGCATAGATTAAATGGATCAAGCTCCGTTTTTTTCTAAGATCACTCGTAAGATAGCCTTTATAGGTTTGTCCTCAAGTGTATTCGTTCATAGAAAGAAGATATGCTTTGGAGCAGAAATGAAGCTTCTCGGCAGAGAACGAAGCACGGTACGAAGTGCAAGTTGGAGAGAGCAAGCAAACGCTTAGAAAGAGATAAGGCCATCTTAAACAATTCCTCTCTCTCTCTCTCTCTCTATTTCGATACTACTCTACATAGCACTTGTCATGAATCTTCGCTAAGCCGAATGACATTGTAGCTTAAAACTTAGTTTCCTGTAGCTCGTCCTCGTGCTGTCGTAACGCACAACCTCTCGTTTCTTATGTCCAACGTCTCAGAATCTCTACATTTTGTTCCTGTTTTCTTGGTTCTTTCCCTTTAATCGAACGTTACGCCATTCTTCTAAAAGACATCCCTATGCAAAGATAAGCCTCCATTGCCGTAAGGCTTTACTGTGTAATTTTAAGTCAAAACTGATATTATTTGTGGAAATTTCGTATCTTTTGATAAAATACTGTAATAGTTGTTCTTCCATAATATTTGTTTTGCTGTGTTTCGAGAATGTATATAACTTGCTCCATAAACGTCGTGCATGTAGGCAAAGTTTTCGCATAAGGAAGTAAACTGAGCGTAAAGGAATTTTAATAAGACAACAACAACTAGATGATGGTGATAATGTTGATGATACTGTTATAAACCATACTCTTAAAAAAAAACACTTCATACGGTTGCAAAAATTCTTTGGATGATACGCAAAGGGTTGATAGTTAGTGTAGTTTCTTGACAAGTCAAATAAACCTACTAACGTATGTTATCTCCCTTTCGTTTTTCTCTTTACATAGGAACTTGCGAAAAATTTTAAATTTTATTTTTTAATTTAATTACATTTTAAAATTTTTACGCATCAGGGACGGAGCGGTTCATGTTTTGTTCTAAGAACTTCGCAAAACACTGGCTAAAGGAATCGATGATGAAACTGAACGATGAATGACCGATGAATTGATGAGTAATTTAATAAATATATGCAATAATTTCCATTTTTATTCACCCAAAAAATCTGTTAATTTAATGTAATATTTCTGTTAATTGGACATAAAAAATAATAAGAACATTATAACCGAGCAAGGCCGGCCGTAACTACCTTACACCTACACATTGTCTAACACAATTCACATTTTTATCATAGAACATAAAAACAATATCTTGCTTCTATATAAAGGCATGTTTTTCATGTGCGTATTTATGGGGAACCGGGCCCAAAACGCAACCTAATGCAGTGCAAGTTTAATCCTTACATAGCGCAGGATACAAAAATAGGCATAGCTAGTCCAAACTTTGTAGAGATCATTTTTGTATGGAATTACTATTATGGGTCAATATCCATCGCCACATATTAGAACTCAGACTTTTCTGCTCTACAAAGGATCAATTTTCGTGAAAATTCTTATTAGGATAAGATCCAAAAAATAGGCCGAGATGGTCCAAATGTAATACAGTTCATTTTTTTATATTAAATTACTATTATGATATAATTTTCATGGTGTGCATTGAAAATTATAGATTTTTGTCGTAAGAACTTCAGTTTTCCCTATACGAGACGGGGTTCAAAAATTGCCCAAGCAGGTTCAAAGTTGTTATACCAATTTACAATGTCGAAATACTACTTACACTTACACTTTTATCGCAGAACTTTGAAAATTGTAATTTTTTCCCATATAACGACGTTTCAAAATAGGCCGTTATATGGGAAGTGGTCGAAAGAGTGGACGGATCCGAACAATTTTCAACAGCGTTTGTTCTTGGGTCAAAAAACGGATCAAAACATCTTAAAAATTGGGACCTGTAGTTTGAACACAAATTTACGTGGACCGACAGGTTTAGATCAATTCAAATTAAGCTTCTGAATCGATTGGTATAATGAAAGATGGGTCTATTCTAAGTTCCTCTGGGGCTTCAATCAAGAGAGTGTTTTATTTATGTGCATTTTCGAAACCACGAACAAAGTATGATCCTGTATGATTTTTGACTCTAAACAAGCAACAGAAATATTTTTCTTTTTTGTATCGAAATTAGATAGTGGAAGCAATAATATTGTGTTACTTGTTTAAAAAACAGTTTTGATCGCTTTTATGCGTAACGATTACATTTTTTCATAAAAAGAAATGAAACTTTTTAGGCAATATACTTTTGGATGTTTTACGAGCGCAAGCAGAACAAGTTCAGTAAGTTTTGTTTCATTCCATCCAATTTCTTTGACTTCCATGTTTGCTTTTTTTTTATAACGATGATGGGTATATTCATTTTGTCGAAACGTTTGTATCGCTCTGAAGGAAGAGATCCCGCAAATAATATATATTCATTATCAGATGAAATTCTAAATCGACTTAAGTATGTCCGTCTATCCGTCCGTGTGTATGTCCGTCCGCAAAAACAAAGCTATCGACTGCAAATTTAATAAAAACATTGGAAGTTTTTGTACGCAAGTGCGCATTGAAAATGGGCCAAATCGGTTGAAGGACACGCCTATAGTACTACGTAAACTGAGTTGTCTCCGTTTTTCAAAAGGAAGCAAAAAATTGGTTTCTTTCTCATCACTCGCTAAATAAAGCAGATAAATGTACACAAATTTTAACATATATTCTACGGGCGATGTTGTAGTCCCTGTGCAAAAAATTGATCACGCCTACCCAATATTATAGTCAATGAAGGTTTAATACATTTTCAATACTTTTGTAAGGCGTAGAAACAAGTTTTAAAAATCCCATAAAGGAAAGTTTTTGGAACGCTTTCAAACAAGTCAATCTGTCCATCTGTCCATCTGTGCAACTGTGTAGTATTTGTGATAAATATTCTCCTGCTAGTGAAATTGAAGATATCGCCTACAAATTTCCAAAAGAGCTTCAAAGTGACTTAAACTTTTTCAAGAACAAGCCTATAACGTCTACAGGCTTATGAGACAAAAGCTTTTACATTGAAGATAGAAAAATTCAGCCATGCCCACTCCACATTTTGGACATGAAAATTTAGTTCTTTTCATATTTTTTAGGATCACACAATAATGGGCATAGAAGATTCGGTCACGACCGAATAGCATTTTCTCTGTTGTTTTTCTTAGGTTCATTGTAATTGTTTATATTAAAAACTTTTTACATTCTTTCGGAGCAAATAGAAAGCTCTCTTGCTGTAAGCAATAATCTCTGTTGCTGAAATTAAAGGAAATTTGTATTTATTTTGCAACTTTGTTATTATAAAAGTTTTGTTCTCTCTATTAATTTTGTTTTTTAGAGTTTATAGAGAATTTTATGACAATTTATGTATACAATTAAGTTGACCTATATATGCAAGATATACAATGTACAAGTAACTTCTATCTTACTATTGCTCTTCATTTCATTGCAATCTATTATTTATTATTATCACTTAAATTAAAATTAAAATTAATGTATCTATCAAAGTTGAAGAATATTGTTCAACCTTCTCTCGCAATAGACACGCAAATGCCGGCGCTTCTTCTTCATTTTTTCCCGTTAATATATGACAACGTGGTCTATGCGTATGCGTTGATGTGTGTATTTTTCGAAACGTTCATAGTACTTGCAGGAAAGAATACAAGCACACATATTAGCTTTAACTGCCAAGTGGTGTATAATGTATTTCACGAAGTTCATGACAACAACAAAAAAAAAACGCTATAGTTTTTGTTCGCATAGAAACACTTGCTCTTCTCCTCTTTTATCACATTCATCGTAAACATACGCACGCATATGAGTCAGGATGGGGAGAAAGTGTTCCACAGCCTTCTCGGTTATATGCACAAACACGTGCAATAGCTTACTTGTGCTTATGACCCCATTAAGGTTATCTAAAAAATAGCGAGCTCTTGAAGAAAAAATTGTTGTTATAGGTTCACTTTTTTCATACTTTGTTGGATAAAAGTCTGCCTCTAACCTCAAAGGCCTCGTTATCATATCGCTCTAACACTTTCGTGAGTATCGGGAAAATCAACTAAATAACATTTAATATTTTTCTTACCTCTATACTGCTGTTGAAGGGACTAACCCTTCTTTGTCAGCACGAAATTGCGGATACTTGCGGAAGGTCAATAAATTCATTGAAAGAAATTTTGCACGCATATATATACACTTTCTGAAAGAACTAAAAAATTTTCCGAAAAAAAAAATGATTGAAATCGGAAGTTATAGTTTCACGGTGGAGCTTTTCCAGCAACTTCAAGGGACGACTTTAAACAAAAAATGGTCTTCTTGAGTCGTGTTCCATTTTACTTTTTGAATATTATCCTTGAAGGTGAAAAGGAAACGGCAGCAACAAAACTCACAAGACCCCTTAAGTCACTGACATTGGCTTGTCATAGAACGATGCAATACTTTCTAAAGAACTTAATGCACTTTTATAACGCACTACTTGGTGCGGAATTTTATTAAAAGTTTACACATTGTGTTTTAATGTGTTAACGTTTGCGTTGCGTTGTTGATTTTTCCTACGAAATTGCATATACATTGAATTTATTTAGAAACAACAATTTTTTATGCTGCAGGAGACTAGCCCGTATGCGGTAAAAGTATTAAAGTAACATGCAGACAACACGCACTGGCACAATTATTAGATTTTTAGGAGTGTAAATACAATCTTCTGCCACCAAAAACATTTCGTTGGAAATTTTTCGAGAAAGGGTTACAAAAATTAAAAAAACACAAGTAAGAAAATGATAATCGGTCATGACCGAATCTTTTATACCCATCATTGTGATCCTAAAAAATATGAAAAGAACTAAATTTTCATGTTCTATAATTGCGAGTGGGCGCAGTTGATTTTTTCTATTTTCAAAATTAAAGTTTTTGTAGCATAGGCGTGTGGGCGTTGTAGACATGTCATTGAAAAATTCCTTTCCAAATTTGGAAGCGATATTTTCATTTGCCCAAACGGGAGAATGTTTATCATAAAAACTACATAGTTGTGTAGACGGACATGTGGACAGACAGGCATGTTTAGATACAGTCCAGATTTGAAACTGGCCAAGAATTTATATACGTTATAGTATAGGTTTTTGAAGCTTGTTTCTGCGCCTTATAAAATTATTGAAAAAAATTAAATTTTGATACATTATAATATTAGGCAGGCGTGGTCAATTTCTTCCATTTTTATACAAGGGCTACAGTATTGCCCATAGAATATGTGTTAACATTTTTGTACATTTATCTGCTAAAGTTTATGAGTAATGAGCAAATCAATGTCAAATGTTTATTCCTTTTAAAAAACAGAGATGTTCTCAGTTCTCAGTTTATAATGCTGTGGGCGTGTCCTTCGAACGATTTGGCCCATTTTCAATGCCAATTTGTGTGTGAGAACTTCCAATGTTGACATTACACAGACGGGGCGACACGTAGACGGATAGACACGCAGACGGACAGAATTCGAATTTAGAATTCGATGCTGTTCAAGTATATATACACTTTTTTTGGGGTCTGGCTGATTCTTCTTTCTGGGCACTGCAAACGTTTTGGCAAAATAAACATATCCCGCATCTTTCGGTGATGGATATAAAAATGCTGCACAAAATCCTTCTAAAACTCTTTGCAGCTTTTAACACTGTTGGCAATTGTGTTCTCGTGTTTGTGGTGGTTTTATATGTCTTCTGACATATTTTTTATAATCGCTATCAGAGGATGAAGAGTCAGTTACTTCCGACGTTCATTTGGCGACATATCCAATAGCAGAAGAGAGATTACAACTCAAGTCTTTCTCACATAACTTTTGATTGAGGACGAAAACAGGATGTCTTGTCGTTGCAAAAGTTTTGCTGAACTTTCTTTTCCCAATCTTTCTTGTGAAAATAAGAAAGAACGTATTTAGTGCGTATTATCTATCTATCAAAGGCGGTACTAACTACGAAGCGCGGTACTAAAATCGAAGGAGAAAGAGTTAATCAATCACTATCGCGCACCTTATATGTTGTATTTCTTATGATATTGTGTGGTTTTACGTTTCCCCGCGTGCAGAATACTGCATTTGTTTGCATAAAAGTATAGCCGTCCGTTGGTACGAAGCAGTCGGCTTAAGTTGGATCATCATTTTTTGTGTATTGCGGTTCAAAGACCTGCAGACAATACTGCAAACCGCTTACATAATTGCTGAAAGTTTTTGTTAGTTTTTTGCTGAATGCCGTTCTTCTCGCTGGCCGTTCGTTCTCTTCACTCAATGTTTTTAATTGTTTATTTATTAATTTTTTTATTTGAATTTATTTCGTTTCCGTGAGTTTTTTCTTAAAGCTATTGTTGCAGTAAAATAGAAAAAGAAAAATTTATTTTCTTCGATTTAATTACATAATGACAGATGATTAGAAGATGAAGTCGCCATACTAAAGCACTTTGTAAGTCTTCTAAGAGTTGGATTACAAGTTCAATAAAGTAAATTTACTTTGTACGGTTCCAATACTCATTCTCCTCTTCAACGGTTTAATATGTCGTGATAAAAATGTACCTCTTCATGTGTTCTTTCAACTCCGTTCATAAGATTTACTTATATACATATTTTTTTGATCTTATATTATGACTCCTGATCTGTTTAGATAATCGTCAGTTAATATGTAAAGATGAGGGAAAAAGTCAGATACGTTTTGTTCTTCTGCGGAAGTCCACAAGATTTATCTTTTCATAATTGCTTAGTTTCGAAGATGCTTCAATAATTGCGCATGTTGTGCAATAGGTCATTATAGTGAAGTTCTTAGTAAAATCCAAAAATGCGATGAAATACTTTGTGTTCGCATGTTGAGAGGAAATTCGAGAAGAAAAATTTTAATTTAATTTAAATTTTCAAGTTTGTCGTTGCAGAACTAGTGGGTGTTTGCAAGAATTTTGATCACTTTTAAAATAATCAAAATAATTGCCATCTGTTTCTACAAAATTTTACAATCGTTTTAGCAACATGGTGACATGTCATGCCGAAAGAACTTATACTGGTATTGGAAGTGACCCAATCATCGACCCATTTTCGCTTCCACTTCTCCAACTTTGCGGACCCGCGTGCCAGCAAAGCCGTGCTGCATCGATCTGAGGAAGTAATCATTAGGAGACGTCATATCTGGTGAATGTACTGGGTGTGGCAGAACTTCCCATTCGATCTGCATCAGTGTATCCCAAATAACTCTTGCAACAAGTGGCCAGAAAATGGCATTTTTAGTCCATTCAAGTCGCTACGTTTAAACCATTGAAATCAAAATTGACAATGGGGGAGCGTCACCGTAAGCTTTTGATGGTGTTTGATGGGCTTCGGCAGTAGATTGCTTCAAGTAAATAACAACAGTAATGAATTTGGAAGTAGAAGAATTCTGAGCGCTATATAATTAGCGTGAATGAATGAACAAATGAAAAATATTAAATGGAAAACAGTTATTTTATGTAGAGGAAGGTCCAAATCATCGACTTCAAGCGTTATGTGCACTGGTATTTCCCATTTACCTATAGAAGTCGCTGATCAAAATTTTTGCAGACGCCTGATATATTTAGCAAACTTTTAAAAATCGCATATTAAGCAAATCAATACGTGGACTATTAACATTAACAGAAAATAGCGAATTTATCCCCATGGCTGTGTTTGCGTGAAACATAAAATGTGGGTAATTTGCAATGTTCAACAAGCTCAACCCACAAGACTCCGACATTCGACATTCACCTAACACCTAAGCGAAATGAATTCAAGATCACGTTTCCAGAACTATTTTTACCCAAATTTTTTCAATTCTCTATGTGAGAATATATGAACGACTATGGGAAAATAGTCAATAGGGATTTGTTTATTTAATGTAATTGTAACCATTTTGGACACACGTATATATGTATGAAGGAATTGAAATAAAAAACTTTAAAGCAAACTTAAAACTCTCAATATCAAATATCGGATAAATCAAATAAATGATGAAACCAAAGCCTATTATGTATATTTGATACCTCGTCTTTGTTTTTTCATCGCATACATTTACATGCACACCGTAGCGCAAGTTAACTCATTTGAAATCTCATTGCTTTGTGAATGTGACGTCATATCAAGAAACCGTTATCAAAATTATTGACGACGATATTTCAAAATTAACCAAGATATTGGTATACAGAACAACTGTAATATAATTACAGTAAACAAATAAACAAAATATGCAAAACTTATTTAATAGACAAAAAAAAAAAAAAAAGAACACTCATTAGTATATATTTCAAGCACATGATACCTACCATTGGCAGTGTAAAGTACTTGTTTTTCCTTTAATGAATTCATTCCCATTCAATCATTTATTCGTTCGATGTTTGTCTACTCGAGCCATAGAGTGTTTTGTTTTGTCTGCTTTGTGTGAATGAAACACACTTTAATATCATATATGATAGTGTGGCTTGTGTACTTGTATTTGTATATTTGTACAAATAAGTTTATTAATAACATTAATTCATTCATTCTTTCATGCATTCATTCATCCACGTAGTCGTTAATTAATTTTGTACTTTTTTTTTACTTTTTTTTTTCTCATTTTTTATTGCACAAGTTATGCATTAATTAAAATATTCAATTGATTCAGATGCGATGACTTAATCAGCTAACAATTATCAATTAAATAATATCGGCTATCGATGGTATGAGAAACATATGTAAAACATATGTTTTATATATATGTTACGTTAAATATTCGAAATATTTTACAAAATTAATTATTTTCAATGCATTCACAATTTATTGGGTTTTTTTTTACCGAGACGTGTATAAATTTTCCTGTGTTATGTATTTAGTTTAAATAATTTTGTGTTATGTTTTGTTCGCTTTCTTCATAGCTACACTAAACTGCAATTTTACATATTTCACTCCAGTCGTTTAAATCTTTGTGAGAAGTAAAAAATCGCATCACGAACAGTCAAATTGTTCAGCCGATCAAGTCTCCTCAGTAAAATATTTTAAATTACGATATGTGAGTAGTGTTGTACGGCATTATTTTCTAGGCATTAAAAGAACATATTGTCACTATATCCGGCAAACATATAAATTCGTTTTCAAAGGAGTAGCTCGTCACTACTCATGTCATAATGAAAAATCTTTTTATCGTAACATTTGCTTCGAAGCCAATCTACAACTAGTTGAGCTCATTAAATGCACAGCAAGAGCCCATTAACTATTGAATATTTCGCTTTGCCAACGTGAATTGTTCGCTGGTCTCGCATAATCATTCTTGGCGTATCGGATTATCGCGGCACAACCGTTTTCGAGCACGCGACACGATACGGCAATACTTTCCTTCTAAAAAACCAAGAACGTAGACTTTCCCTTGAATGGGTTCTTTGGCGTATAAATCGATCGATTCAAAGACCAGGAAAACTGCGTTCCATGCCTTAATTCTATGGTGTGGGTTAGTACTTTGATGCCAAGCTGCCACTTTTTGCTGCTAGCTGGCAGCCTGCAGTAAGATAGTTGCCCTCTTTCTTCAGACTAGCATTACTTTTACTTTAAGTCCATCCACCGGAGTGGCCTAGTAGGCAAGAGTCTCGACTAGCAATTCAATGGTCGTGGGTTCAAATCTCAAGTGCGGTAGAGTTTTTAGTAATAATAATAATAATAATAATAATATTAAAAAAAAAAAAATAAAGCCGAACAACTTAAAATTTATTCTCTGGCTAAATTTCTATAATAATAATAATAATAATAATACTTGAAATCCTTTTTCAAAACTCCTTGATCAAGCAGCCTACAGCAAGCTGCTTCTCTTTAAACTAGCGTTACTTTTGCTCTTCATTCTTTTTAAAAAGTAATTACTCTTTGTATTCCTTCTTACAGATAAATTGTTGTGTGATAGCTATCAAGAATAGACGGCTGTGGTTAAGTTTGGGTGCGTAAATTAACTTTGCGCAAACAGAGAAAATTTGTATATAAAACAAAGAAACAGCGACGTTGAAGCAAAGCAAAAATGTCACGTGGCATCGGAAAAAGAAAAAAACTTCCAAATCCAAAAGAGTCGAAAGATGGCTCATGGACCTGAGGCAGCGAAAACTGGAAAAATCGTCGAAGAAGGAGGGAAGGAACTTTTAGAGCCACAACAAAGAGAGAGATCCTGTCAGGTAATAAGTTTATCAACATTTGCGCGATATCCGTTCATTGAACGCTTGTGTATCGAACGGTAGATAAAGTAAGAGTACATCGTAACGAAAAGAAAGCCTTAAAAGAAAAACTTGAAAAAGTCTCAAGTAATTGTATCAGTGTACTCTGATACCCTGTGAATGTCCGTATGTTTGCTTCTGTCAGTTGACTTTAATTTTCTCTAAAAAAAAAAATTTTAAAAAAATAATATGGTGTCCTCTATATACAGTGTGCACCGAAACATATCGATAAAAAATAAAACTTTCCCCTCTCATTGCTTTGGATAGATTAAATTTATCGAAATCATATGAGCGGCCCTAGCCAGGACAAGCGAAAACAAAAGTGTAAAAACCTCTATGTAGTTAGGCTTTGTTTTATTTACGCGAATGTTAGCAAAACTTATACATCGATTCCTTTGTCCAAAGATCACAGTTTCTGAGCCTTCTTGAGCCACAACTAAACTAAACTTCATTAAGTCGCAAATTAAAATCCGATAACATGGCTGAGATTCAACCCATAGTCCCTTTGCTTTCATCAAAAATTTTATTACCTATTATTTGTCATTTTATCTTACGAAGTTGATTATTATCATACGATTGAAGGCGGACGCTTAGGGTCGGAAAACTTGACTTCTTACTTCCATAAGCCAGCGACCAAACTCACAAGCATGGTATTTTCAAATGACTTAGTAAAATAAAATTAGATTTTAAAGTCGTTAGAATTTCAAAATTGATTTTGTGTCCCACGATCGGTTCGCGACGAAATTCATATCGATAAGTTATTAACAATATTCGAGTAGAATACTTTCGAATTTGAAAAATTTTTAGATTGTAAGATCTGCCACAAAAATTTACAATCTCCTCCACCAATGCCGAGGTTTGAAGGTTTCGCAAAGTGTATGTGCAGCCTAAACGCAAGTCGTGGCCATCTTTATGTATCTAGTGGTCGTTAGTAGTTTTTTTTTATTGTTGTATCTATTGCAATTTACAAGAAGGGAACCAACCCAAACCCAAATTCTAATTCTAGAGTAATAAGATCCTCCTCTCTTTTGCAGAGTCTGCGAAACACTCAAGACAAAATTTATATAAAGATTTTATACATGATGTAAAGTATCGACAACAGCGCCTTGAGAATAACATTTTCTCAAAATTGCTGCTGTTTGCCACGCATTAAATGAGCATTCAAGCCGTACGGGAAGTATTTTGAAATTCGATCGAGTTTGAAAGGCGTTTAATGGTTATGCTTAGCATCATTAGTCATAAGGACGTCATGTGAACCATCGGCGGCTGATATGAAGAAACAAAACAGAACTTGTTATATGCTTTTCGTCTAACAAGTTTACACATGTTTAATTTCCGACAGTCGTTATCTTATCTCGGCTTCTATAAAAAAAATCTGGCAGCTATAGAGAAAGCAAGGCATCGTTTTGTGTAATCAACATAACTTTATGCTTTCATATGAAAAAAGCCGAGCCGTCATATGGTGGCTTAGATTATTGATTGAAGCGATACACACGAGTTTTTCGCTTACATTTCCACTGCAATTGTGGGTCACTTCCGTTTAACGCCTACTCGTTCTCCAATATTAAAAAATTTTTTATTTATCACATTTTCTCTTTTCCTTGTAATACAAAACCGAGAAAAACAACTAAGAAAATTAATTTCGGTTATGACAAAAGCTTTTATGCTCGCCTATTTTATCATGAAAAAAAACAAGATGAATATATTAAATTTTCATGCTCTGTAATATTGAGTAGGCATCGGTGGGTTTTTCATCGTTGCAGAATATTTATGTGTGTGTGCGTGCGTGTGCTGTGATTTATGAGCAATGAGTAAAACATCCAAAAAGCCACAGTTTTTGCTGCACTGTAGGCCCTTTTAACATCAGTATGCCGCATAGTGCAGTGGATAGACTCGTGACTGCCGAATCGACGATCGCGGGTGCGAATCTCAGTGCGGGTAAGAGACCTTACCTTATAATTAATTAATATAACATAGTTACACAGGCCTCTAATACATAACATAGAGTTATGTTTGTCTTTAATACTTTAGTGCCTATAATTATTGCATACTCGTGTACTTGCTTTTCTGATTGATGTTCTTTGATATATGGATGTCATCGTTTTTTAACAGTGAGAGGTTGAGCTCACTTCGCTAATACTTTAAGCCTAAAAATATTCGAAGAAAAAGTTTGTCTACTTTGAAAAAGAAGAAGAAACTCAAAAAACTATTCATTTTGTTGTGCTTTGATGATCAGCTTCCCTATAATAGTGCAAATTATAAGCCCTTCAACCCATAAAAAAAGTGTTGCTTCATAAAAAGACAAAAACATACTTGCAATAACTTGCAATGTTGATGGAAATTTGAAGTCAATATTATAATTTTTGGAATCAGAGGCCAATCTACATCACAGACATCACACACACGGATAGACGGACATGCTTAAATCAATTGAGAATTTGGTGCTGATGAGGTGTTGCGCTGCAAATACCTTTGATAAAACGAATGCATACCCATTATTATTGGATGATGGGGATTAAAAAAGTCTAGTTTTATTTGTGTGACTAATGCTGCAATTATTCACCTTTGCATAAACGACAACAAGAGTAGTGGCGAAAGCAAGAGAATAGATGAACGTAGCCATCATGTACTTTATGTGCTTGTGTAAAATTCTTGTTGTACATCATGTTCGTTCCTTCGTAATGCTGTCTTCTTATTTTGAGCTTTTCAAGCTTAGTGCACACATACATATCGGAATAATCTGTTGTTGCATATGTTCGGATTTATATTGTTGAGGTTGAGGTTTTCCGCTTATTTACTTCTTCTGTATTCTCTTTTTTTCCGTATTCTTTTTCATTCTTCCTTGCTTTCTGTCTGTAATTTATTGGAGATTTTTTTTCTTTTTTTTGTTAACTCGTTTGCCGACTTTATAGGCTTTCAGTTATTATTTGCTTGTTAATGATCTTTTAAATCGATTGATTCTATGTGCATACGTGAGAGGCTATTATTAAGAGAAGCATATAATTAAATGCAATTTTTTGCCCTTGTTTGTGGTTTGCCTTTTCCGCTGACCTTTTCTTAAGTAATGTTTGTTAAAAATGAAAGATTTCTTATATAAAAGTAAAAACAGGTTAACGGTAATTTAGTGCAATTTGGTATTTGATAAATATATGTAGCGTTAGCAATAAATATTATGATTCCTTACATAGGACAGCAGATAAGCGCTATTGAGGAGCCGTCTAGTATTCCTTTCTTTTCCGTTTCAGATATGAATCTTTGTCGAACAGGAAGACAGACTGGAAGACTATATCGGTAAATCCGTCATGACAGATCGCTAATCTGAAGAGAAAAAGACATTTTTTTTGTACTCTGCTGCTAAATCGCGAAATTCGGCAGCGAAAAAATGTCTTAAACAATATTAAAAAGTTCTTGTTAGAGTTCACGTAATTTATTTCGTGCTTACACATTTTAATTCATTAAATATTTTATAGAAAATGAAAAATAAATTCATAAATATAAAATCGTGTTAAAACAAAATAATCCGTGTAAAAAAAGAAATTTTTTTCTTTTGAACTCGTGTTAAATCAAATTCGTGTAAAAAAAATCGTGTAAAAAGAGAATTCGGTGTACTTATGATGTGTTTGTGATGTCGCTACAAATACAGCTGTTAATCGATCGGAACCATTTTCAGGTCACACTCTCTGCGAGATTGTAGATTGTTGATGAACTTAAGAAAATACTGTCGGCTTTCTTTTACATTGTTTCACTTTGTTATTGTTTGTGTTAGGGCTTTCGAGCAGATCACATTCGTTTTTGAAAGTTATCTACCCAGAGAAATGGTTGCGTCAAGTTTGAACTTCTTATGACAATTTTTGCTAGTGCGGCAACTGGCAATGCGTCAAGTTGATTAAATCTTATATAAAAAAGGGATAGGCCGTAGATATCTTCAAGTCGTGAAAAGTGGAAGACAATTTATGTGTGTATGTGAGGTATTACCTCATAAACAAAAATTATTCAAAAGTTTTAAAGTTTGATAGTAAAACAAGTCACACTGACGTGCTCGGTAGTGTTTGGGTAAAAAAATTTTTATTTTCCATTTTTATTCGTTAGCAAAACTTGTTGCATATAATGCGATTTTCATGAACATGATTTCAAAAAATTGTGTATTAACGCATAATGCGTGTTCATAACGGCATAATGCGTTTTTATCTTAAGAGTATTTATTTTGATGGCTTTAGCAAAATGATGCCAATCCTCTTCCCAGCTTTTATTTCTATTGTTTTTATAAGACTTTTAAGGGATAGGGGAAGAAGATCCCCTAAAGAAACTTTGCTTGCTTTGCTTGGGCGAGTAAAGTACATCTGAGTGTTAATTGCTGCCCGTTTATTGTTGCATTTGTTATATTTTTCGCAAAATTTCTTCTTCATTCAATTAACGTTTGTTGATATAAAGATTCCTTTTTAATTTATTTCCATTTTTATTTATTATTTGCACTTATCAGTTTTGCTTTCCTCTCCCCCTTCTCTTTTTTTTCTATTCTTCCAACGAGTTTTCTCCCACGCAAAAAAAGAAGAAAAATCTCTTTTCAACGCTTTGCTTTTATCATTCTTCCCATCAATTCATTCATTGCTTGCTTGTCTGCTGATTCATAACAATTTGCAATGAAAACTTATTGCGTTTCTTGCCGCCCAAACTACCTATCCATCCTATACTCGAATCTCGAATAAGTTTTCTCCGAGATAGCGGTAAGGAAATGCTTAAGAGTTACAACTGAACTGCATTGCTACGTGTTGCTGCTGAAAATTGTAAAACTTTCTGTTTCCTTTTTGATTTATTTTTTTCTTTTTTTTTTTTATATTGCTTTACTGTTCATTCATCGCCTATTTACTTTGAAATTTGCGGTAATAACTTTTATTTAAAATATATATATATATATTTATATGTATGTACGGAAAAGGGAAAAGAAAAATAAGTAGCAGGAATCCGCATAATAAAAACGTGAAATTGTCTAAATGTACAATTAATGAAAGAAGCATTATAGCGTAAGAAGTGCTCTAAAAGGAGAAGGAAATGCACCTTTAAAAGTTGAAATGTAATCTCCTGCAATGTAATTGTCGCTGTTGAGAAAATTGCTTTAATTAAATCAGATTTGAAGAAAATTTTAGGGGAAAAAACGTAGTCAATACAATTACGTCAACTAAAGCATGGTTTTTGTGTTTCTATACTGTTAAGTCCGTTCAAATGAAAAACTCGCCAAATAACGAATCAATGTTTATCTGGGCACTGAGTATTGCTTGAGATTGGGGCAAAGTTCAAAGCCCATCGGGCGTCTTTTGCATGTTTCAGGAAGGACGACAGGAGAAGAGTATTTGTCAGTGCGGGTAATTGCAGTACTTTTCGGACTAGAAGACGGACCGGACAATAAGACGCACTGCCAATTTATAAGATGATTTTTAAAAAAATTCGTTTTAATATTACTTTCGGATCAAAATATTTGTTTATTGTTAACATAACTCGTACTAGCCAAAATTCTCCGCGATTTTTTAATGATCTTTTGAGTTTCTTTTCGCAGTCTGTTCTTTTCTTCACTTCACAAATTTTTCGGCAGGAGTTTTTCCCTTTCTTATAATAAAAAAGCATCATACAGCACAAATTTGTTCAGATATTTCACTCATTTTCAAATCAATATAAATTTTTTTATACGAGAAAGCTGTCTGCACAAACATTTAAGCAAATGTTCCTTTGAGACAATCGGGTGAGTGTTGGTATATAGGCATCAACATGATATAGTGGCAAAAAACAGCGGAGACCTTTAATATTAACCATCATGTACCCATTATATACATATATATATATATATATATATATATATATATATACGCTATGTATATTCTTCGGCGACTTCAAAACCATCATGAACTTTACCCAATAAAAATATCAATTCTGAAATTATAGGATTAATTTTTATAGTAATTGTTGTATTTGTCTTCATTGTTTTCGAATTAGTGAGCGTTCAGGTTTAATAAGAAGAAAAGGAAGAAAGGTTTGTAGAAGCGAAATGAAAGAAATTCTTAAAAGAGGATTTGTGTAGTCCATAAGAAGAACTTGAAGAAGAAAGCGAGGTAAAATGATTGAGAATTAGCCCAACGCAATGGTTCTGCAAGTAGACTTTGATGTTAGTAGCGAAGAACGTTCATAAGAACGTAGTCAATTTTAAACCCAATGTAAAGCACATGATGATGAGACCAGTGACGGTATAGCAAATTGAACTTTAAAATTGAATGGGAAGAGTATAAGTCGGGCTGTAGGTGGTAATGTCTAAAACGGAGTGATTAAGCCGTGTTTTGAATATTGTGTTACTACATACCTTAAATGTTGGGGGAAAACAGACGGATCTTAATAAACGGAGTTAACTAGCGGCAGGCAGCCAGTAAGAGAAAAGAATTTACATCCAACAAATTCATTTGGTATGCACCTATATGTATGTACATGTATATGTTTTCAGGGAATTTAGCAAATTGAAAATATGAGAAAACTGTATGCAATGCGGGTTTGTGACTGAGTGTGCGTCTGATTCGGTTTTTGTTTATAAGTTTCATCCAAAACTTGCATTTTCTTACCTTCTCTTGGTTAATCATAATTTAAAAAAAAATGAAATTTGGGCTTTATTCCTACACATCTACTGTGACACAGTTGTCATAACTTTGTTCTACAGTTCGACAGACAACGACCTTTGCTTTTCGATTATCAAATCTGTTAATAATTAATAATTAAAAGTTGGCTTCAAGTTAACTGAAAACAATTTGTTGGGTTACACTGTCGGCTACAGCACAACTGCCTGAATGGAGATGAAAAACAAGAACAGGAAAATTGAAAATTGAATATTTACATTATCGATGGCATGTACACACATGATTAACTTCAAAACGTCTGCTAAAACACAAACTGGAAGTAAAGCTATGCCGAGCAAACCTACAAACCTACGAGAAAAAGGGAAACACAAGTTCATACGGAAGGACACATGCTGGATTCTTTTTTGTTTATGCATTATAAAAGAATGTGCTTGCATGCGTTATTCATTCATTGTCCACATAACATCGAACATAATTAATAGATAATGCAGATACAAATATTGCCAAATTATCTGCTTACCTACGCAGGACTTTGTTTACCTGCCGCAAAAGGGAAACGGAATACTGACGACGCAACAATTACATAAGCAAGTCGATTTAAGCTTCCTCTGCCCTCGTCCGTCGTCTGTTTGGAAACACATACTAACCGCCAATTAGAAAGTAAATTTAAAAAGTGGGAAGCAGAAAATCCTTTGGCAA
>CCAG010023923.1:0-16029 GCA_001077435.1 Glossina morsitans morsitans | reverse complement strand
TGTAAGTAAACGAAGTCGGTTTATGGGTATCACAATTGATAACGATAGTAAGAACCAACACCTCGTGATCAGAAATCCCACCAAGAAGGAATATGCCATAATGAATTATTAGAAAACTACCAGGAAGAAAGCCGATTTGTGTGGTAACTACAGCAACGAAAAATGAAAAAAGTAACTGATTTTTTATTTTAAATTGTTCTTAAGCGCCGAATAAAGTTCCTTATGTGGGGTTTTTTGAAAAGTATGATGTAGCAAAAAGTAAAGCATTGGGGGGAAGTAATAAAGCTTGTTTCAGGTTGCAGTGCGAATCTCTAATTACAGGTATGAAATTTGTCACAAAAAACATCGTAACATATAATTTCTTAATACACTAAGCCCTTTTCATTAATAAAATTTCATTCGAAAAGTTGCTTTTAGCCTTGAACATCGGAAAGGTACAATACCGAGGTAAGAAACGCCAAAACTCCATATTGCTTATTTTTGATTGGTGAGAGATGCGAGCATATGGAACCCATTACTAGTACAAGTATTTTTAGAATTAATGAAATTAAAGCATTGACTGCGTGTAAACGTGCTACCCTAAAGGTAAAGTAATTCTGTTATTGAACTAATTCAACAGGTTACGTGTTTTACGCTCACAGATTTTGGATATGGGTAGCGCTGATTTATTTCCTGAGAAAAGTTTCGTTTGGCAGCCTCCTTGACTAATGACTAAGACTAATATCTTTTTTGCTTGCTCTTTGGACAAGCCCTGTTTAATATGGGATAATCGCAAAATAAGGCCAGTTTTGGCTAATTAAAAGTTTATATATGAAAAAACAAAAAAAAAATGTTGTCTCACTTTAGCTTTATAAAGATGTGCGTTGGTCTCCGAAAAATAACGATTGTATTACTTACGCGGGAGATTACTTTGGTTACATATTGACAATAAATAAACATATTCCTAAAAAGTATTTAGATAAATTAAAATATATTGATCGTCCTATAAGAAAAAGCCCGCATCCGTAGGTTCTTATGTTTTACTTAATAATAATGGAATTTTCACAGCGACAACTGGGACTGCTTTTTGGTGTAGGTTTCTTCTTCTTTCTATTTTTTGGTGTAGGTTTTTTCTTCTTTCTGTTTTGTTCTTTCCATTAATGTTTCCTTGCTTTTCATAGATATTTATATGGACGCTACGATCAGTTTAATGAGATACATTAAACTGAGCATAACAACTATTCTCAAGGCATGTTCATGAACATGAATCTGAAGAAAAAGCAGCTGCGTGTGAATTATATGAAAATGCCAAACATAAATTGTTGGTTCTACAATTTCGTGCTCCATTCAATTAATGTTGAATCTTGATGCTATTCGTCAAATTGTGGTAGTAAATTAGGTAGCAAGATCCATTAAATGTAATGAGACCAGACTGCCATCTCAGTAGCATTAACACGGTTTTCACTTAATAAATCTACCACCTAACGTAAAGATTTAAGTGCTGCTGGTGCTACTGGGTCTCTCCAAAGGCAAAACTTCATTAGACATACGTTCATTTCTAATTCCACATCATCCATCATGTCTTCTTCGACAACAACCACGTCCTCTTCAACTTCATCGTCATTGCCAGAGCCATCTGACATAGTACTAATTCAACAGGTATAAAAAAGCATAACAAGTACTGCATAAAGGCTCGCCAAAATTACGACCGTAATATCCATTTCATACCCAGCAAGTGCTACTGTTATGCAAAATATAAAATGATCGTAAGCTTACTTTTTTAATACCTATTAAAAACGACTTAAGGGAAAATTAATATGTTCCTCATCATGCCGATGCTCCATCTCTTCTTCTGTGATATCTAATTGCTAAAACCGATATGTTAAGTGTAATTGCGTGTGTGTGTGCAAATTGCAGATTTTTAAGTGTTGAAAGTCATGTGAAAAAAAACAGGTGTGCAAATTTTGGCTGAAAACAAAATGGGAATTTTATAGCAATTGAAAATGATTGAACGCAAAAAATAATTTAAAACGATAAATTCGCTTTTCTAATAAAGCAAGTTAGTTCCCCGAGATGATCTACGTTTTTTGCTACAAAGAAATCGAAGAGACCATCATATAACTTGAAGAAGCTAAAAGAACTTCTAATACAATAAAGCCCGTGACATCTGAAAATTAGATGCTCACCAGACACGATAACATTGCAAATTTGCATTCATCATTTAGTTGTTGAAAGATGTGGTTGCGAACTGCGCGTATTGCTTCATTGGGAGTGTATTTGATGGACAAAATTGTCTCATCAACTTGAGCTCTTCTTGCATGAAAGTCGACTTTTTCTTTTAAAAAAAAGGCGCAGTGACAAGGCATTCAAACAAGATGACAGTCATCCACTTGAGGTTCATGTAACATCCTGTGTATGTCAAACACATATTGAATCGCTGCATCTCTTTTATTTATTAGAAGTAGAGCTGACTTGCTATCCGAAAAAATAACAATTGTTTTGATACCATCAGTAATAGCCAGCTTAATAGCCAGTTAATGTCTGATGGCAAGCAATTCAATAAAAGTCGAGGAAAGTTCCTTCGACGGAACCGTTAGTGGCATATATATATCAAAGCCGTTGTTGTAATAAAGAAGAAGCTTTTCTTGACATAAGATCCTCATACATGAGAAATTGACATTTTGCTTTGAGGTAGAGATCGATTGAAGCTTGTTCGTGAAGACTCTGTTGGTAAAAAAATTTCAGAAAGGAATTGAATTTATCTTGTCAAAAACATGACGCTGTTTTTGATAAAAAAATGTGTAGCTGCAAGAGATAGTATCGCTGAAAGACATAACTTTCTGAAAAAAAGAAGGATTCATTATATCAACCTTAAATAACTCCTTAGCAGTAAAAAGAAGACCTCTCTCGTAAACGGGCCATTCACCAGTAATGACATTGAGGATATGTTGAGGAATTGGGGGGGTCAGTCCAGTAGAACATATTAACATCCGATTTTCAATAGTTTGTATAAGTTTCTCAACGTATTTTGGAAAATTACAAGATGTAGAATGTGCAAATTCAATCTTAGACCTGACTAAAACTTTGTACACAGTCAAAGCTATTTTGGGAGGCAAGCCTGATTGATTATTAGTCACACGTTTGATAATATTGCATCCAGATTGACAATCTTTGAAGGCTTTCTCATAATGACCACGAAGACTTAGGCTGTCATTTAAAATTCTCCTAAGAAATCGAAGGGATTTCACCTGATTAACTTTAGTTCTTTTGATAAAGAGCTTGATGTCGCGTTTAGAATCTTTGGCAAAATAAATATTATTTGTTTTGCTAGGTTTAAAATATAAATTAAGATCGGCGAAAAGATTAGCTTTTGCCACCGTACACTTTAACATTTCTGTACCGGACGTTCAGGAGACAATAAAAATGACAGACGAACTGACTAGGGCACCATGCGTAGGTAGGGTCGATATACAAAGCCCCGTAAATGTAATCAATGATATTGACACCAACGGACCAACGACGTCGCCCAGGCGAGGCTTATCCAGAAGGTTCAGCGGAGGAATGAGAAGTTGCAATGGCGCCTAGAAAAATATGAAGGCCAAGACGTCGAACCGGAACTGACAGCGTGGTGCAGGACCAAAGCACGCTTGAATAAAATAATTTAGTATGCACAGTCGTATTTGAAGAGGAATTGAACAGTTTAAGAGAATTCTACCAATCTTAACCAAGTTGACACAACTATAGGCTGCTCGTCCACAAACTAGCAGAAAACCTAATTATATCCAATTAGGTCTGTTTAATTGCTATATGAGTTTGAACTGTTTAATAGGCTTCAGGTCTGTTTAATAGGGTTTGTGTGAAATTCTTATATAATTTTGAAGTCTTTAATAGCAGTTAGATCTGTTGAATAGGAATTAGGTCTGCTTAATAAGGTGTGTGTGCAATGATTTTGAAGTTTTTAATAGGTGTGTTTAATAGGAATTAGATCTCTTTAATAGGAATTAGACTCCGATATAGAGGATGTAGTTTTACAAACTGATTCAGAGGATGTAGTTTTACAAACTGACACAGAGAATGAGGAAGGTTTTTTGGGATTTGACGAAGTGACGGACGTTCAGGAGACAACAAAAATGACAGACGAATTAACTAGGCCACCATGCGTAGGCAGGGTAGATATACAAAGCCCCGTAAATGTAATTAATGATATTGACACCAACGGACCAACGACGTCGCCCAGGCGAGGCTTATCCAGGAGGTTCATCGGAGGAATGAGAAGTTGTAATGGCGCCTAGAAAAATATGAAGGCCAAGAGGTTCAACCGGAACTGACAGCGTGGAGCCGGACATTGAGGCACTCAGAGAGGTCGTAAGGAAATTGACTCCTCACGACAAAATTGTCCAATTGCAATTCGACGAAGTCTTCACCAATGATCAGGTAGTGTATTCGCGGGCGATGGATACACTACATGGCTGTAATTACGTCAACGAGCACAAGAAGGACACGTGTGCCCACAAAACGGTCCTCGTCTTCGCCGTAAAAAGCCTGGCGACGGCTTTTAACTTGATTGTGAACATCCACCCCTCCACAGGTGGGAAATTAGAACCAGAATTGCTACTAGACAACATCGACCTGGCTAAAGACAATTGATTAGACGTGCGAGCAGTAGTTTGCGACAGGAATCTTTCTTATAAAGAATCGGTACACGCATTACCCGATGGAATGCTAATAATACACGACTATATACGCCTGCGCACAAGATGGAAAGAAAGACTAGACAAAGAGAAAAAAGAATACGACGTCGCAATAATTCCAAATTTATATAAAAAATTCGAGCCCACTAATCCATTCTGGTCCCAGAGAGGCGAAGTTCTAACGGTTGTAGCACCATGCTCCGCAAATAATTGGTGCAATTCTTCAACGACGCGACGCCAGCCAGCTACAAGCAGCGATTAACGAAGATGTGTTCCGAAACGACCCCGAGATTGCCAAGCGGACCTGCGAGATCGTCACAATGCTGGCAAAGTTCGTCCATCTATTTCATCGGAGGTCCATATCGGACCAAAATTGGGAAGAGCTCAAAGGCTCCAGGAAGTTAGCGACTACTTCATGAGAGTTTTCAAGAAGAACACCCTTGCCGTTGCCACAGAAACAACAATTCATAATTTGATCCAATTAATGGATGATTTAGTGAAGGCTTACTCCGACACAACTTTCGCTTCATACAGTGTAAGCCATGACCTTCTCGGGGCATTCTTCATAAACATGTCTCTATCAAAAAGAAAGAGGACGAGTTCGACCGTCGAAATCTTGCGATTGTGCAATCGCCTTTGGAATCTACAAGTGTTCCGGTACAAACAAGGATTGAAAACATACAACGATTACCTCCTCATCAACGAGATGAATTACCGAATTGAGGGAGAGCCCGAAGAAGAGTACACACCATTCGGGCTCGACGGGCAGGTGTTTGCAGGCCTGCGAACACTGCAAATTTAACATCATGAGAAAAGACACCTGCGGCTGCTGAATTGCCGTCACCACTTACATGACATGACGGAAGAGGAGGGCAACATTTACGAGGAGGTGATGGGTCAAAAAATAGCGAAAGAACCCGAAAACAACCTAATCATCACCAGCAAATATCTTAAGCCGCTGTTCCCGAAAGCAGAGGTCAACGAGGTGTTCGACCAAGCGTATGAGCTATTCTACGCATCTATGAAGCAGCGTATGGTGGAGCAGGGAATAGGCAAGAGCGTGCGGGCTACAGTGGTGTCACAGTTTGCCTTCTTTAAGACAGTGGGATCATGCAATAGCGGCATAATTCATAGACAAAATTTGCTGGGATTCGTACTGTTCACATTGCTAACAGCGAAAAGCATAAGAGAAATAATTGACCGGAACACGTCTGGATTTTAAGGAAGCTAAATTTATGAAATCGAGCTCCGATAGCCGCAAATAAAAAGTAATTGAAATAAAACGCAAAAATAGTACAAATTTCTAACTTACACTATATTTTTTTTTTATTTTAGATTAAAAGGTTCTCCAAGGAAGCTAATTTACGAAATCGGGTTCCAAAAGCCACAAATAAAAGGTAATTCAAATATAATAAAATGCATTAATAAATTTCTAACTTATTTCTAATTTTAGGAAAAAATAAAAGTGTAAGCCGTTATATGCCGCCCCCAATTAAATGTCGCCTATTATAACCTCATTCTCGTCCTAAGGTAATTTTAATAATACATAGGTATATTTATAAATTTCTTATTATTATTCTATTTTAGATTAGAATAAAAATCACCAAGTCCAACTCGCTCAGCCCACCGCCTCATATACACGAAGGTTCGGTGTATGCCAAAGGTAAATTTACATTTACCCTTTCTATTTATTATGTTTTCATTTGCTTTTATTTCATTTTAGATTTAAAAAAAGCATACGCACTATTGCTTCAGCAGAATGCAATTTTTCCGTAGGCCAAATGGTAAGTTTGTGATCAACTTTATATATAAAATTTTCAACACTTGGATCAACACATCGCCGCTGTCAAGCAGCGTGCAGCATACCGATGCACACGTATTTATTTATATTACTTTATGTATATCTTGTATGTATTAATAAGCGGGGCTTTATTTATTATTGCAAGTGTTATTATAATTCAAAGTTACGTTTATAATGGTGCAGGCCTAAAGGGGAGTCAGCCATTTAAAACAATTGGTAACGCGCCCATCACGGTACTTCAAAGTACTTGTATAACTTGCCGTATATAAAAACTACGCAGATCACCGTTTATTGCACAAGGATACAGTGTTCAATTGTCTGAAATTAGGGGTACCCTTCGCCGAACAACTTAATAAAGCTTTAATGAACACTTTAATACTGGAAGAAAGCGTACTAGGCATGTAAAAAAATAGGTCATAGGTTTTGTAGATGTCCAGAGAAAGCATATTTTACCAGCTTTTTTAAACTAACTATGAGAAAAGATAGCTCATTAACGCACATATTTATAGATTTGCGTTTCTGATAGACGTAAGAACGAGCTGGAATAATGTTCTCGGTTTTTAAAAAATCCATCAGTATCTCCTTAGCATGAGGTTGATAATCTTTATGAATGCAGATATTAGCGAAATTGGTCTGAAGCTATTTAAATCATTTAAGTCTTTACCTACCTTAGGAATGGGAACTACTTCGATACATCGCAAATCTAAACGTATAAAGTTAATAAACCGGCTGTTATTAATTGCATGCAAGAGGATAATTCCTCTAGACAGTGGTCTGACCGTGTGATACTTAACGCCATCACAACCTGCAGCAGTAGTCTCTTTCTGGAACGTAAGACATACATTAGCTCACACAATAAAAAGGGTATATTGTGAAACTACTAAAAGGAATTGAAGGTATTGTAATGGCATTGACACTTGGAATATAGCTCTTGAGCATATCTAAGTGTCTTTTGTTACCATAGTTATTCTGCACAGCACAATTTAATGTTTGACTGGAATGTCGATGACCATTAATGCAATTCCACAAAAAACGCGGATTGCCATTACCACATAACTCTTTTACCGTGATAGCTCTATGTGCCTTTTTGCCTTTCTAACTGGAGACCTCCATTCCTTCAGTGTTCTCAGTGGTATTTGCGAAAAAGTGTTGACAGGGAAGAGTTCTACCCAGGTTTAGGTGAGAAGGATTCAATATCAGAAAAGTTGGTTCTAGAAAACTTGATCACGGTCTGAAAAGCACTTTGAATTGATGATAAGTAGAAAGAAAGATCAACTTTAGACAGACGGTGCACAAGGAAGGAAGTTGCGTGAAATGAAATTTTCTATTATCTTAACGGAATTGTTGCGACTGTGAAATAAAATGGAAGAGTGTGGACTTTTGCCAGTGAAGACGTTAATCGTGTTCCAGTTGAATGATAAAATACCTGAAGTAGAAAAAGTTAGTTCCAAGACTCTGCTCGCCGTGCGACCACTACGTTTACGAGCATATGATTATGCATATGTGAAGCGTAACCCAAAATTTCAAAGCGAAACCTACATTTCAAAGCGAAACCTAAAATGTCAAAGCGAAACCCAAACTTTCAAGGCGAAACCTACATTTCAAAGCGAAACCCAAAATTTCATAGCGAAACACAAAATTTCAAATTTTTCTGAACAGTCTTGCCGTTTTTTCCGGTTACAGTGAAAAGTGGAATTACCATTATTTACGACATTAAAACTGCTGTCATTGATGGCATTTACAAGGATCTTGCCTTTGTTGGTCAAGAACTGATTGCGATACAACCAATGTCTAGCACTGAAATCTCCAGCTGAAAACACTTTTTTTTCACCCTCAAGAAAGTCATATAATCTCTGAATCTCATCATGAAAAGTTTGTACATCAAGACTGAGTGGAAAGTAGCATGATGCTATGAGAAGATTCGTTTTAAGATTGATGGTTTTGATGATGATAATGTCAACAGCAGAATTGTAGGAAATACGTCTGAAACCGACGCCTTTCTTAACTAGTACTAACACCACCATAACCGTCATCTCGGCATTTGGTGGCTGAAGTATAATTGGAAACTTTAACTTCAAAAAAATTGTCATCCCTCAGAAAAACTTCACTTAAAATGCAGAAATCAGTATTATTCGAGTTCGAAATCCGAAAATCCGAAAATGATAAGTTACGTCGATCACTTTGAATATTATATTGTAAACACGAAATCATGCTTTAAATAAAAACGGAACCCCAGCGGAATTACTCTTTTACCGGGTGCTTGATCGTAGCGAGTATTAGCACAATGAGACATTTTTTCTTCAGATTCCTTAACAATTCATTCTTTGACAGCATTACATCTTTGCATTACAGTTTTTCTTTGTTAAAGTCTTATTAGCGTTTTCATTATCATCCTTGCTCGAAATGGCAGACGAGTTCGCCAATGGAGGGAAATTGTCACCGTAGGTGTTGTCATCCAGACAGTCAAATAGTATAAGGAAAACTTCTCTTTCATTTCTTTATAGGAAAGATTTTTAGTGGCCATAATCTTGTTGATATTTAATTCCCGCTTTCTTTTCGGGCAACCCTTGTATACCCCCTTGTTTAGCGCATCTATGCTCCGTTAGATAATTAGCTTTAGCTTCTCCTTTGGAAGATAAATCTACTGCATCCCTACCCATTCTCGATCTCTTAATATGCTCAGTGACATTCATAAAAAAATCTTCAAAATCATCTCTATCTGTAGTAATTAGATGATATCCTTTTCTCATAGGTTGTTTTTTTTTGATTGTTATCACGGGGCACACTTATCAAAAATCCCGACATAAAAAAAAATTTAAGGTGTACATTTTTTTTTTCAAATTTTCAAGGGGCTTAACTTAAAATTTCATCTATTAAACGTGGCTAGGATTCATCGAATTCCTTTTCTGTTTAGCAGAAAATGCTTTTTGCTCTGCAACGATTCTTTGCTTCTTCCCGCTGCTAGTCAAATAAGGATGAGTGGATTTGTTACTCCATCTGAGATGCCAAGAAATACACATTCCATATAAGACCCTATTTTGAAAAGTCGTTATAAGACAAATTGCCATGTTCTACTTGTATCCCTATTGTGGAAAACGTAACATTATTAGTACAGAGCTCGACTACAGTTCACAAACTGCTTATATTCACAACGATAGGTTCTACAAACTGTTTATATCCACACGAATAGGTTCTACAAACTGCTCATATTCACACCTTGCATAAATTATGATCGAAAGAGGTTCTACAAACTGTTTACATCCATACGAATAGGTTCCGCAAACTGCCAATTACCACGCTTGCATAAATTTTTAGAATTTTTATAATGTTAGATATTTGTGAGTGAAAGTGTAGTCGAACGTTGTTCGATGTAACCAACATAATAACAATTCCTTTCCAAAGTCACCAATTCGGCAAAAAACTTCTCACGCGCGCTTCATATTTTCCACAACTAATAAAAAAAGTACATTTTTGGTTTCGATTTAATGAATTACTAAAAAAAAAAATTTATTAATTTTGTATTTCTTTTATGCAGTTCGGACATTATTTAAAATTTGATAAATGTATGCATTAATAAAATATCGCACAACTAATATGTTACAAACAATTAATTAGGAAAATGAGCCATATTTTGCGAACAATAATAGTACTACACGGTCAATCAAATAAATGTAAAATTTCAAATACGCCCATATACAGAGTACTTCAATTGTGTAGAATTAATTTTGCTCGTTGATTTAAATTAAAATAAAAAAAAAAAATTTCATGAGAATACTATTAAATCTCAAACCTAATCATACATATTTATAGGAATTGTTAAGAAATTGCCAGAAAGTATTTTTGAAGAATGAAAAACGTTTAACGAGGTGTAATTAACTCAAGCATGACGTATTTCCAAGTCCAAGATCGTGCCAAGTTTGCAAAACGCATACAATCATGTTCGTACATGTAGCCCAGCTCAGGTTGCATGCAAACGTGTCAATAATGTTTATATATAACCTCTTTCATGTCTTCACATCATAATCGTAATTAACCTCGGTATATGGATCGACAACATTTCCTATCGTGTAATTGACATGATACTGATGTCATGGATTCTTCCCGAGACGAATTAAGTGCACTACTTTTTTTTAGTCTAAAAGTTCGATTTGCTACTTTAAATGCATTGGAATAATAGTATCATGTAATTGCTATCAACCTTTTTCCCCCTCATTATATAGCTGATTGTGTTGGTTTCATTTCTTTGGCTGTACCGAGCCCAGCTAAAATGCAACGTTTGACTTTGGTGGATTGTTATCGAGTTTTTTTTATACCGTCGGTGTTAGCTTCAAATATATCATGAGAATTTCCATTCTTCTTGTTCTTCGCCATATTTGGATATAACGTCTTTGCTTCACTTCTGTTGGTATGAAATTGTCAGTAATCGATAATTTACATTTTAATTCCTTCACAAGTTTACTTTGAACCATTCCCAGCTCCGTCAAATCCTGGTGCTAATATTTGCAATATTTAATAATTAAAAGTTTCCATATTCTTTAATCGTAAAGATATTATTAATGGTAAGTTATTATTGTGATAAAAACTTGTTCGGAATGTCGTCTTACTATATTTTCGCTATTGAGTCGGCGGTACATTTATATTAGTAGCTATAAATGGTGTAGTGGTGAATGGTGCCACTTTAGAAAATGACCGTAATGTGAAAACTCTGTTGGAAACTGCAGATAAGGCGGATAGCCCAAAAGCCGCGGTGTATAACGCCTTCCCGGTACCCTATCAAAGTTTCTACTCATGCATATATATGCCGGAAAAAAATGTTGAAAAGAAAAATTTTATTTGAAGTATATATGGACATTGTTATTATTATTATATTTATTATAATGCGATCCTATATTTTATAAAACTAGCAAACTGAGCTTAGATCAAATTGGTATGATATATGTGTTTTAAATAAACCTGCCCTCTCTGAAATTTCTTGTCCGTAGCGAGCTCGCCGGAAAATAGGAAGGCCTGAGACGATCAGAAAGCTAAAGAGACTGCAACCAAAGGAGTAACTCCAATTGCCTTTAGATAATCAGTCCATTAAAGAAACAAAAATACAACAAGATAACATAAAGCAAAAAATCCAGAGTGAATTATCTAAGTCACTTCGAATTAACATCTTCTGAACAAAAATGTGTAACGTCCGCGAACAATTTAAGGTAGGGGATCTGTCGGTCTGTTTGTACCAAAAATGTCTCCAACTAAAATGTTTTCCAACCAAAAATTAAAAATGTTCAAAATTAAAAGATTCGAAAGCTGAGATTTTCAAGATCTATTAAAAATTTCTGAAATTAAAGTTTTAATAAATTAAAGTTTCCAACTTAAATTTTCCTAATTAAAGGCTCCTAAATTGTAGGATCCACAAAATTTAAAGCCCAATGAAAACGTTATTAAAAATTTCTAAAATTAAAATTCCCAGAAATTAAAGTTTTTAAAATTTATTAAAAGAGTCTAAAATTAAAATATTCAAAAACTAAAAATTTTCAAAATCTATTAGAAATTTCTAAAATTAAAGTTTTCATAAATTAGAATTTTCAAGTTTAAATTTAAAAAAAAAAAAAAAATTTTTTAAATTTTCAAAATTGAAGATGAAAAAGTTCAAAGATTAAAATTTCCGAAACTTAAATTTCCTAGTTAAAAGTTTCCGAAATATAAGACCTACAAAATTTGAAGTCTACAAATTTTGAAATGTCTGTCTGTTCTTATAGAGGGGGGTTAGCCAAACTGCTACGCAATTCTGCCGCCGAGGCGTGGATTTGTTGGGCAGGGCGGCAAAACAAGGGGGGATAACGGGTGTCAGGGCCGTCAGGGGTACCTAACACTGAGGAATACCCAGAGTTAGATAGAGGTCCCCGCATCGCTGATACCCGCGGTAGGGAGGCTCATCGCTTGAGCTCCGGCGCCCCGAGAATCTCAGGTATAGCTTAGAGCCCGAGTGGCATCCAGGAAAGAAAAGGGGGGGGTTCTTGGCGGTACGCCCACAAAATCGTGTATTTAAAACATGATTGGGTCGACCGTTCAGGAGGAATAAGGTCCATGGTTTTGGTGTCAGTCGAGAGTAGTCCGAGGGGGGAGAAAACCGAACCTAGTGCGTGCACCCGAGCCATGCTCCGCTACAGTGGAATCAAAATTGTTTTTAGTTTCAAAAAGAAAAAAAAAAATATAGTAAGCGAACGGGAAACCGAAAAGTTAAGTAACAGTACATATATAGCACGTTCATTTATTTTTTTTATCCCAATTGTAAAAAGAAATACAAGTAACACAAAAATTTAGTGACTATAATTGTAGAAAGAAATACAATTAACACAAAAATTTCGTAGCATTAATAGTAAAAAGAAATATAATCGTTAAAAATTAGCAACTTCAAGTTACGCTAAGCGAAGTCCGTAACAGGGACGGCACACTGAAATACACCTTGTAAATAAGCACATAAATACGCACATACATTCGAAATACACGTAAATACCCACCTACATGGTAAGATTATATACTATTTGCTTCTAAGTAAAAGAAATTCCAATTAAGTAGGAAAAAGAGAAACATAAAGTGGTTTGTCTCTGTTGTTTTTGTTATTTTTCTTTGGCGCCGCCTGATCAACTTTCTCGGAATATATAATTTTTAATATAAACATAAATTATCATACGGATCGCGTCCACTCTCCGAAATTTACAACCGCAGTTTTTAGGGTAAAACACACGCTTGGCTAGATTAGAGGGAAGTAGGTGTCTCCTCGTTTGCTTTAGACTTTCGTGTTGTTTTATCGGGTACTAGAGTTCCGCTGCTGGAATTTTGATTTTGTTTTTTAGACTTGGTGCACGGAAGTGGTAGGGTTGAATACGCAGCCTTTCGGGAAGTGTGCTTTGTATGAACACTAGCATCGGTCCAAACCATACCCCACTAACAGCTGACTTAACCCTAGCGTCGCGATTCAACCAAGAATTTAAAAGGTTTCAATTTGGAAGGCGGGATACCACCGAGGAGTATTCTCGCATTAACAGTATAACCGCACTTTTCGCGAGCTTCGGCAGAAAATTGGACAAATTATTCGAAATGCCTGGCAGTGAGTCCGGAGATAACACCCACAACACCACCGGTAATGTCACCGAAAATGGTAACAGCACTCACAAGGCCCACCAGCACAAGCGAGCGGTTGCAACCAGCAGCTAATGGATATGCTAAAGCAGCAAAATGAAGCCTTGCTGAGCTGTATGCAGGAGATCGGGAACCTGAAGGGAGAGAGTAACACAGGTACACGGCAAAGCCAAGCAGGAGATACCGAGGGAACGCGATATTTCGGATTGGCAGCGTCAACATCAACGCCAAACCAGCAGGTGCCACCTCAGACAGTCGTACTACCGAATGTCACACTACAAACAGCCCAACGTAACCAGCAGACAGAACAGCCTAGGTCTATCGATGAAAACACCCAAAGACGAAAAGTGGACCTGAACCGCTGGCACCTGAAATTCGATTGGTCAGGAAAGGGTCTCACGGTTGAGAGCTTCATTTTTCGAATAGAACGCCTCAGGCAACAGCAGCAAATAAGCCACGAAGACCTCTTTGTCGAGTTCCACTGCCTAGTGGCCGGCCAAGCAAACAAGTGGTATTGGCAGCTGATGGAAGATCGAGAGGGGGACTCTACATTTGACTATTTTTCTTTAAAGGCTGAGATTCTCAACCAGTTCAAGGCAGCGGATTCCAATTACGAACTGCTAAGGGAGGTTATGGAGCGGAAGCAGTAGCAGTCCGAGAGCTTCGAGAACTACTATGCTGAAATTCACGACGTGACTTTTCGCCTAAGGAGAAAAATCCCCGATCCCCGATAAAGATCATGAAGTCGAACTTTAAGCCCAGCCTGGCAACACTCATCTTCGTCACCAAGGTGGAAAGCGTCGCTGAGCTCAAGGCGGAATGCAAAAGGGCGGAGAAGCTGCTGAAAGAGAACAGAACCAGACCGAGGCACGTCAACGAAGTCGGACAAGAAGTTGGAGCAAGTAGCGCAGTTCACAACCAAACTGTTGAAGCCTTCGTGCCGCGGCACGAACAAGCTAGCAACAAACAGTTTCGAGAACGACGCCAATTTCAACCCGCAACATCACGGGCAGGCCAGCCGAAACAAGCTGCAGCACCAGCAGGGACACCGCGAGAGCAACACACTCCGAGACAAACGCCAGGGGCCGCTGTAAATGCAGCACAGAACACTCCCTTCTGCCAGTCACCGTTCCATCTCACCCTATGTTATGTCTGTGGGATGCCAGGTGATTTCTTTTTGAAAAATCCCGTTAAAAAGGTAGAGAGGGTCGATGTAGGTGTCCGTTTCATAGCATGATTTGCTTTGCTTGCGGCAAAAACGAGAGCTACTGCGCGCTACCACCGTCGGAAAACCCCAGACTGGCGAGGCAAACCGGGAACCTCGGCCAGACACGATACCACCCGGGACAACGACAATAAAAGTACTACAAAGACAAAGGCGATGCGAAGAAACACCCCGAGAACAAGAAGTCACCACACAGAAGAGCTTAGCACAAAGGATAGCAGACTACCATCGAAAGCGCCGTGAAATATTCAACGCCGAAATCAAGAAAAGAAGAACGGCGACAAGAAAATATAAAAAGATCCTCATGCTACGGCAAAGAAGGAAAATGTTCAGAAAGTTTCAACAGAAGCAGGGCTCAGCATGTGTCTCGGCAATCGTCACCCTGGAACACGACAACAGGAGGTTTGCTCGAACTAAAGTTGACAACACAGAAATAACCGCCCTACTAGACACAGGAGCCAGCGTTAGTTGTTGTGGAGCAGGAGCAGCATCCTTCCTCAAGAGTCGGAAGCACAAAATTCTGAATCTCCGAAACCAGCATGTGCGAACAGCCAATGGCGATAAAACACCGGTAGCCGGACTCATCACCCTACCAGTCGAGTGGGAGGGGGAGACCAAGGACATTGAGTTCTACATAGTTCCTGATCTACAGCAGCAATTCTATGTCACGGAAGAGAACTTGCCGGTGAAGCAACGGCGCTACCCGATATCACCAGCGATACAGCAACTAGTCTACAATGAGCTGGATCGCATGCTAGCGATGGGAGCAATCGAGGAGAGCAATAGCAGTTGGAGCTCCCCGGTAACATTGGTGCGGAAGGGCGAGAAGAATCGCTTATGCCTGGATGCTCGAAAAGGTGAATGAGCGAACCATTAAAGACGCCTACCCCCTGCCGCACATCGAAGGTCTACTCAGCCGGTTACAGGACACCCATTATATCTCTGCTATCGATCTAAAAGATGCTTTTTGGCAGATCCCGCTAGAGCAGAAATCGCGAGAGAAGACAGCGTTCACGGTGCCAGGGAGGCCGCTATACCAATTTACGGTAATGCCATTCGGCTTGTGCAACGCAGCACAGCGCATGTGCCGGCTGATGGATAAGGCGATACCTGGGTGCCTCCGTGAGAATGTCTTCGTGTACCTGGACGACCTATTAGTTTGCTCACCCGACTTTAATCACCATCTTATATACCTGGCCATG
>CCAG010023921.1:0-139492 GCA_001077435.1 Glossina morsitans morsitans | reverse complement strand
TTTGAAGATTTTAATAGCATAATATTTGGAAAATTAATGTGACCTACTTTTTGTATATCTCAAATTTGATTTATAATGAAAACTAAAATGTACCAAAAAATTGATTTGTTTAATTATTTGAATGTTAACTCATGGTATTTATTGTAACCGTTGCTCTCTTACCTTTGCTTATAAAATCATGAAATTAATAATATAAGAAAAAAAATGTTCTCCAACTATTAAAATGTTTGCTTTTTATTTTTTACTTCTTATTTACTTAGCCAAAAAATTTTATAAAACTTGTCTTAAAAATACATGAATTTAATTATGGGATGTCTTTCATATATTGTTGTATAGGTGCACATTAAACAATAAAACTATAATCCACGATAATTAATTACATAATAATAATTGCGTATAATGGGGGTACAATTCCAACGAAATGAAAAGGATAACGATAATATACATTCAATATCTGTCCTCGAATTCAGTTAAATCGAATAGGTAAACATTTGAAACCAAGCAATCGCCCTCCTGTAAAAAAGACATTTCATTTAAAAATATAAACTATTTATATATTAAACTATTCGGTAGCTTACACCAGGTGTAATGCCGACTAAGGCATCGGCATGTCCATAAAATTCTTCTTTTAATGAAATAACAATTGTTTGTAAATTTGTAGTGTGATCCCGTATGTATGAAGCCACTTTACCAATATTAGTATTATCAAGCGCAGCATCAATTTCATCAAGTACGAAGAAAGGTGCAGGTTGATAACTGTAAATAGGGAGAAATTTATATAAAGTTTTAGCAATTGCAAAGCGATCCCTTAATAAAGGAGGGCGGCCTGGATATAGATGGACGAAGGGCATTTTCAAATTTGATTTATCTCCCGATTTACAACGATCTAATTAACCTCAAACGACATATAGGCATGCAAAATTCAATCGACCCATCATAAATGATTTACGACATCTTTTGGTATCGTTGAGTTGTTACAACCGGAAATACAAATTTAGCCTGCGTCCATCCACTTCTTAAAGGAAAGCTATCATACCTATGTATTGAAAACAATAAAGCCAGAGCAGCTATCGTTTTTTCCCCGCCACTCAAATTGCTCATGGGTTGAAAACGTTTACCAGGTGCGACACAATTATAATTAATACCATCCAAATAAGGCTCTTCTGGATTATCCGGGCTTAAATACGCTTGAGCAGCTTCGTTGCGAGCTAACTTCTTATAGATACCATCTATAGCCTCTAAGATGTGATTGCAACACATTGTAAACTTTTCAATACGATCGGATTTCACTTTCTCAAAGGCGGCTTTAGCTTTTTTCGCTTTACGTCGTGCATTTTCAAATTCTTCATTAGTCGATTGTACTTTTTCAGTAACACGATCAAGTTTTTGCATAGCTTTCATATTCGGTGTTTGTATGCGCTCCAGAACTTCTAGTTTATTTTGTAGCTCCTTTTGAAGTTGCTCGTTCGTCTTTTTGAAAGCAGAGTCATCTTTTAGCTTGCACAAATCACGAGGAAAATTCTGATAATCAACCTCAATACTTTGAAAGCAATGCGGCATAAGAGAAGTAATTAGATTAAAATGGAAAATGAATTGTATTCGACTTGATCGAATATTGTAATATCTACCACTAAGAGGGTATTTTTTTAAAATGCAAACACAAACATATTTCAAATTCGAGTTTTTGTCAATAGATATTATTATAACATCAAAATTTCGTGTGGTCTTCGGGCAAACATTCTGCGACCCTCACCAAATTTTATTTCAAAACATAATTGAGCAGACAGACATGTCATTTTATGACGTTTGATTACATGCAACTTTCAATCCATATTCAGGTGCGTTAGAAAATGCATCGAAGATTCGATGGTGTGCCTGACCAAATTTTATTCAACTATAGCATAGTAGAAAACCCTAAACCCATCAATATATACAAGATACATATATGGCTACATATATATGGCTAGACGTATTAATATGCCCTCTTGCGGTAGACAGATACACAAATAAAGGCAAAAGTAGAATATATATTATACCGATTTTCCCTTTCAAGTATTAAAGAAGTTGAGTTTGAATTTGTACCGCTCTCTGAGTCGCCTTGACGCACGGCGTCGTCTAAAGACCCTTTAAGCAAAGGCACCGCAATGCAATCCATCTGTTTTTTTTTTTTGTTTTGTTTAATTATTATCTCAAATGCTCAAGTCATTAACGAAGATCCTTACCAACCTTGGCCTGCATAAGTATATTGTGGCGTTCATTCTTTTTCGCCTCAATTTTGGCTTCAATTGACGACAGTTGGGATCCCATATTATGTACTTCTTTGGCTAAATTAGCCACTTCTCTGCGTGCTTTTGATATTTCTTCCTCCATATCATCGACAGCTTGCTTCTTCGCATTCTTCTCTTGCTTATATTGTTCCATTCTCTCTTTATCCACGTCTATTTCTTTAAGGTAACGTTTCTCGGCAGCTCTTAAGCCCTCTAGAGCATCTTCTTCGTCTTGAACGCTGCGCTCCCAACGCTCAACATTTTCTAATGAAAAATTTTACGATAAACAAAAATGCGCTTAAAATATGATGCTCGTGTATATGGAAACATACTTTTTGTATCTTTCTGCTTCTCAAAATCTAACTGTGTATTGATGGCATCAATCTGCTGCTCAAATTCAGCGCGTTTGCGGGCTCGCTCCTGCTGCATGATTAATTCCCGTTCCTCATATTGGCGGATATTCTTAACACCCAAACGCTTGCAAAAGTTAGCAAACACTTGATCTTCCACGTTATTCATATTTTCTTTGATTGTCTGTATGTTTTGATCACGGTTTTGCATACGTCTTTCTATTTCACCAATTTTGGGCTGAAAAAGTTAAAAATATAGTGATTAGAAGAGAATCTCATTAAGCACAGGTAATTAAACCAACTTACACCAAACTCGTCCAATTGACTTTGTACTTGCTGAAGCTGAGAATCGAATTGTTCTATCGATTTCCTAGATGAATCCGAATCGACCATACTGTACTTCAAGCGATTCTCCAAACCCTAAAATACCAAGTATAGTATTTAAAATAAAGGTTTAACGTAAAGAGAGCAGATAATTATAGTCTTAGTTGTTTTTTTCATTGTTTAACTAGCATTATTTGCAAATAAACAAAGAAAGTATTTTGCTGATTGTGTGTCTTTGCTCAAATTGGGGTTCGGCAAAATGCGGATACAAAATCTTAAAGCATCTCCCTGTGGATCATGCTAATCTCCATTGACGCGCTGAAGTCATGCTTCAGTTTTGAATGTCAACTTTGCCTATTGTGATGCAGTTAGGTCTTGCATCCTGGTTATTATAAGCGGAATAACAAATTTTACATATTCCTATCATTCAGGAGTAGATGAAAACTATGCTACGTACTTTGTTCTCATAGTCTCACCTTAATTTGTGATTCAACAGTAGCCAATTCGCTTTGCTTACGAGATTTCTTGACCAATTCTTTTAGTTCCTCGTTTAAACGTTCTTTTTGCATTTTTAACTGAGCCATATGTTTCTCATCCCAACGTTTAGCTTTGCGGGCCAAATCATGACTGCCACCAGAAATGAGGCCAGATTTTTGATAGAATGTACCATCCAAAGCCAAAGCATCATAACGCGAACGATCTAATTCGTAAGCAACTTTCATAGCATCCTCTGGGGTTTCACAAACCAAGGCATTACCGGTGGCGAATAGGACAGCCCGTTCAATTTCTTTTGGCTCAAATTTCAATACATCATACACCAATTTCACATTCCGTGGTTCGGTGATATTTCTAAAATTAATTTTTTAATATATACTTCATTCAAATATATTTAAAATATGAGAAAATAAAATTAATCTTCGTACCGTAAACGTTCTTTTAAGGGTTTAACTTGTAAGTAATCCAAAGGTAGAAAGGTTTCCACCTCAAGCATTTGTTCCTTCAGTATCTGTAAGAAAAATCATTTGAAATAAATATACTTCCGGAAGGTTAGTGAATGCAAATGGCAACAAAACAATTGTTAATAATTTGTAAGGAAAAAAAAAAAATATTTTAATCAAATTTTTTCATTAGAAGCATACAATGCATTCATATTAGAGCTGTAGAATTGCGGAGGCGCGGCTTAACATGCCGAAAACTAGAAAATATCCTATACCTATCTGAACTATCTGGGATTGAAAAAGAGAAAAGAATCTATTCTTTTTATATGTAAATCTTTGTTAAGCACTAAATCATTTGTAGAAGCTCCGGCGTTTCACTATACCTTTCAGCGGAGGAAATAAATGTTTCTAAGCCTAATAATTGCAGTACCACTTCAAATAATGTATGTGAAATGTCTATACTTTCATATTTTCATGTATGCTCTTATTTCGTTCAGGTAGATATAAATTTTTTGGCCAACTTAATATTATTTTGAACTAATTTAGTTTTTTACGTGCGTCAGTCTGATTTGATTGCCTTTGATAATGAAATCTGATAAGAGACGAAAGGGGGCGATGTATTCAACGTCAGGCGTATAATATGAAAAATATTGTAGCTTATAATTTTTAACAGATTTTAAAATTTATTATAAACATATACTGAGGCCTCCTTGTATAAGAGGTCGTGGTAGCGCAATTTTCACAACGAACGCGATATTTAGGAAAATTTTATATTTTAGTTTGAAGAGTTGGGTATTAAGAATTCGCTTCTGATCTCTTATCAAGCAATGATAGAGGCAGAGCTGTGGCCCTTTAATGTGACCTATGATTACAATAAAATCGTTTGTTAACGTAATGGATGTCGAAGGTTGTTCTAAAGCGAATTTCTAATTAATTTTACTTTTCTTCTCAGTTAATTAATAGTAATTCTACTTATTACATTGGTAGGCTAGTGTTTTAATCCAACTCTGATAAAAAAAAAATTAATTCGTGACTGTCTTTGCTGCTTGTCATATCGGGTTTTCGCTTTTGGAACTACCCACTATGTGCTGTCGCCGAAATAATGAATGATGTATTCACTCTCCAAGTGTGTCAAGAAAGTATGTACTAAACATTCTTAAAATATACTAATCAAATTTAAACGTTAATAATATCTGTGCATGCTATCCTACCCTACAATAAATAAATTTAAAATACTTGAAATAATTTATGACTTACTTGTATACATTGTCGAGCCGTTTTCTCCGTGTCGACTATAATAGCTTCCATGAATTTGCCCAAAACTTTCGTGACGGCCACATTATAACGCTTGTGTGTAGGCTGACACATATTTATCATACGATCATACTAAAATGTAGAAAACGCAAATTTTTGAATAACGTTTTATTTGTAATAAATTAATTTAAAGTAATTTACTCACCACACCGGGCACTTGTTTTTTAAACAATTCCACTACTTCCTGTTTCTTTTTACGTCTTGCATCCTCATGTTTGTCGCTTTTAGCGTCGCCTAGTTGATCGCGAACATTTTCTAATTCTCTTTGAATTTCAGCAATTTTCTCTTTCGAACTGCCGACATCGCGTTTTAATTCGTCTTTAATGCGATTCTGTTCCTCTAAAGCTGCTTTAGATGAATTAATGTGGTCCATAAGTTTGTCACGTCGCTTAACAGCCTCTTCACGCTGTAGAGTCAATTTCTTAAGAGCTTCTTCAACTGAGGCACGACGATTGGTTTCCCCATCTAACATATCTTGGTCTGATTTTTGCTCACGATTTACTGAATCTAATTCTGAACGATAACGAGTAGCTGTGGCCTCTGCTTGCTGCTTAAGTTGGTCATATTCTTGGACAAGCCCCTCTTCCATATGGACACTTTTCCCACGTCGGTGGGACTCATTCTCAATTTCATCTTCAAAACGTTTCTTCATTTGCTCAACTTCTTGCAATTGTTTTTCCAATTTACGTATATCCTGCTGATGGGCATTGTCCGCCTCCCGAGCCGTTTCCAGCGTCTTCTGCAGAGAACTTAATTTCTTCTGACAGTGAGCCACCTTTTCTTTGGCCTTTATATAAAGCGGGTGCTTTTTGTTCATTTGAGTTTCAAATTCTCGTATTTCTTGATCGACTTTTGCCAATTCACGATTCAGCGTCCCAGCTTCTTTTTTCTTCTCACGTAATACATCATCGGCTTGTTCTTTACGCATTTCTACTTTTTTGATTTCCTTCTGTTTACTTTCAAGATCTACATTCAGTTTTTGTATATCTTTTTCCACATGATAGAGCCTAAAGAGTTGATATTCAATTTGCTTTTCCGTCTACAATTGCAAAAAATGAAAATATATAGATATAGTTATATATTATATAACTTAATTAAAAACTCACATATTCCTTTTTCAAACGGGTATAACGTTCGGCTTCCATTTTTTTGTATTTGGCTTCTTTACGTTCAGCAGCTATGCCTTTCTTTTTTTGATAAGTGAATTGAGTTTCCTCCTCGGCCAGTATCATTTCGTGTTTCAATCGATTGTATTCCTCTTTTAGTAAACCAGAGCTATACATTAATTATTAGTCAATTAATAATCAACACTATTACTCGAATGAATTTAAAATATATCCATAGTTACCCGCTAATTTCTTCGAACAACGCCGTCCTCTCTTTAGGTGTTTTCATTGCAATATTTTCGACGGCTCCTTGGAATACAAGAAAATTTTTTGCTTTAACGTTAATTCCTAGTTTCTCAAGTTTTGCTAGATAGACGCTGCTAGAAACAGGCTCTTCATTTATTCGATATTCTGAAGAACCGCCAATAACGGCCCGCTTAAAGTCCCTATGACGGTCGCCATTAATGATGAATTTCGCAATCACATAACAACTACGGGCAACTGGCTTTCCGATTGACGAACCATGAATTAAATCATTTAGGCGCTTTACGCGCAAACTGGATGTTTTTTCGCCCATCACAAAACTTATGGCATCCATAAAGTTCGACTTTCCCGAACCATTAGGTCCAATCACGGCCGTAAACTGTTTCAGAGGGCCAACGACAACGCGGCCTTGGTAGGATTTAAAATTATCCATTTCAATGTATTGTAAGAAAGCCTGCTCTTCTTCAAATTGCGCTGACGTTGGTTGTGGCGGTGGTTGTGGAACTTGCACTGTTTCCACTTCTGCAGGTTGTTGTTCCATCGCAACAACTTCTACATTTTCTTCGTTGGTCATTTGACACTCTCAAATTTATGCTTCTATTGCTGTTTTTTATTTCTTAAATGTGGAAAATAGTAAATATTTTGCAAAAAAAATAACAATGAACGAGCGTCTTAGTGCTGTCAAAATATAGCAAATAATTGTAAATGACTACTCGATAACTAACGCTTATCGATACAACTAATGCTTGCTGAATTGTTAACGACCCTGTGATTGAATTATTCTGAATAGTAGCGTTGCCATTTTAGATTTGGGTTCCATTCCATTGTTGCAATTACGTAGGACGCAAAAATAAGTTTTTATAAAAGCAATTGTTTCGAAAACCCTAGGATCGCACTTTCCATTTTCGCACGCAAACCCAGATATATATATATAACGTAAAAGCAGATATATACGTAAAAGCATTAGTTTTAAAATTACGACATTTGCTAAAAAGAACATTTTATAAAAGTAAATTATACACCTTAATTTTATAGAACACCTGCTGTGCAATATGTTTTGTGTCTGTTTAAAATTAAAATTTGAAACGCCTCTTCAAAACGTAAAATCTTTTTGGTCTTTTATTAACTTCGACGAATTCAGTTTCAAATCAATATATATAAAATTTATTTCGACTTCTTCATATTTAGCTCCTGCAGTTGCCCACCCCTGAATCCCTCAAATTTTTCAACTGATATCTGCATGTTACAACCTATAAATACAATCAAAATTGAAATATGAAAGATATATATAAAACACTTTCAAATTGTGGAAAACAATGGAAGGAGGGAAATAATGTAGATAACGGGAAACCTATTTCACCTAATAATACAGAAAACTTTGGTCAATCAACAATTGAGCGAGTGAATATCTTAACTTTAATGTTTCTTGGAAGCTTATCATTTTTGAGATTCTCTGCCAGGATAATTATTAACTTCATAGAATTTCTTAGAAGAGATGTCATGAAGCCACGTCCTCTAAGACTAGTGAACAATCTTTTAAAAAAAAAAAGCTAAGGCTCTATCTCTACATATGCAAAAAGGCTTCTTCCTTATTATAGCCGAATGGTCCGTTTAAGATATATGACGTAAAATATATTATAAAATACTTAGTTCGATTGGCATTAAAACATTATATGTGATATATGATTGCACTTGTTTTCCGTAGACGATGATATACATACATACATAACACAAATTTAATAATAACAATAATAATATTCAAAACCAATTATTTTCATGGCAACAAAATATACTTCTCACATTTTTGATGTTCTCATTTCGATATATTAAATTCTAAAAAAATAGTGTAAAACTTTCTTACCATAAATCCTTCCGTCTTATAACGAAAAGTAATTCTTCATTTAAAAAAACAACGTTTGTGTGTCTATCGCCTTAATCTTCTTCAAGATAATTATTCGCAAGACTTAAAAAATTACGGTTTTCTTTTAGGTTTTTAAAAAGTATTTCTTTCTGTGATCATTTCTTTTTGTAAAATTTGTAAAAGGTAAAGTTAATTGTTCAAATCGTGTAACCATTGAAAATCATATTCTATGTCAGAAATTGTATTATCACCACACTCCTTCGATTTTTTCTTTTTTTTGGTGTGACTTCTACTCCTTCTAGTCCCGCTATCCGATCTTCATCATAAGTTTTATTTTTCTTCTTTTTCTTCTTTTTTCCTTTCGTCTCGGTTACGAATTCCACTTCTTTCTCACTCTCATTCGCACTATTTTTAATTTGTGTTAAGTTCATCGAATGTTTAGAACTCTTTTTGAGCAATGAATCTTTCAAGACTTCGGCAGATTGTTTATCTGCTTTCCTTGAACGGCGAATTACGGAAGTGTCGACATTACCTATTTCTTCATATTGTGATCCCAATAATGGATGCCTAATATTTAAATTGCGCGGCATTGCCACTTTCCTCTTAGTGGGGCAGTGCCGGGCAAATTCTTCTTCATTGATAGGTTTATTAGCTTTAAGACGCTCACGTACAATTATACTGCCGCGAATTGGTAATATACGTAAGGAATACTTGCTTTTACGATTGTCGAAATAGGCGAAAGCTTCCTTCTTCGGCTCGTCTGTGGATTCCACGCAAACAGACTCCAAGTTACCAAAATTTGTGCGTCCTGGCATTTTCATCATTTGCGATTCTAATTCTTTTATGTTTAAACCTTTCGGACATTGCATTAACCACACTTCGTCTTCTGCTAGATCAATTTCATCAATATTACCAATAGCTTTGGCCGCATAGCCGGTATCAATTTCTTCGAAATTATTATTTGCTAGAAACAACTCTTTGAGAGCTGTAGGCGAACACTCTTCCGACATTGTTAAGAAATGTTTATCAATTGACTACAATTTAAAAATAAAGGGCTTTTATTAATTATTTACACATTTTTTGTTTGCACACATGTGCACTTCGACTCGTGAAGTTTCTCAACTAATTCGTGTTTCGTTTTCTTTTCATTTCTAAATAGAAGAAGAAGTTATTAATATCTAATGCTTCAGAGTTCAGAGTTGTAATATTAGTTTTGAAAAAATTAATGATTCAATAATAATTTTATAAATTAATTTATACATTTTTCTACGATTTTTTAATTCAATTTAAGTGTAATTATAACGAATACTTTTTCTTTGTTATCTTCTTCTACTATTATTGCATATTTGACCATCTATTAAATACTAATTTAGCAACGCTGTTAGGGAAGAAGAAATCAAAGAAAACAATAAATATAAAAATTTTTAATTCGGTTTTTGATTTTTTGGAAATTTTTGCATTATATTTTTTATTTTGTTAAATCACCTTTAAAAAAAAAAAAACAAAATAGTTATAACTATAATTCAAGTGCATGAAAAAAGAACCGAAAGATCAACTACAATAACATTTTATGAATTTCATATAATGTGAGTTGGATAAATTAAAATTTTCTTTTTAGGGGAAAGAAAGAAAAGAAGCAAAAAGTACTAGCCGAATGGGGTAATTAGGTTAAAATTTTACGTAAATTAAATAAACAAATGTAAATATTTCAAGATTTTCTATGACGTGGTTAAGCAAGAGAAGATGAAAAAGAAGCAAATAAGTTTCTGCGTGGATAGATTCCCTTAAATTTCGTCAATTAGGTCAAAAAACCCAAATTTGTTGTTGTTCTCATACACAATCTGCTTTTTATCTCAACATAAGACGTGTCTTAAATGTTCAAGTAAGTGTAAGTGCCTGTATGAATATGTTACTGTGGAGTTCAACAAATAAATTTTAAGCATTAACAGACTTTCTCCCTAAAGAGAAAGTTCAATTTTGCAACATTGATTGTTGCAAGATGAATTGCAATTATAAGATTTACTTTGAAATATTTGCTTATATTGCGTATTCAAGTTACGTCATCTATACATATTTTCAAAAAGATATATTCCAATCAATTCCCGCTGTCCCATCGTTACTATGTTTGGCTTATTTGCTATATAGAGTTTTCCGACACATTCTCAAATTGTTTGCTCGAACGATAGGATTTCTTTATGTGTACAATGTGTATACTACAACATGTTCAACACAAAGTTAGAACCTTTCAACTGATTACTTTTTAAAAGTAGACCTTTAGGATCCATATGAAAAAAAGTATAATAGTTTTATCCTTTTAGTCCAAGAAGTTGCACTGAGTAGTCAAAAATTACAGGATAGGATTCTACATCTACATAAATTAATTCTTCTACATTATTTATCCAATTTTAATTTGATTTCTTTTGCAGTTTTATGTATTTTCTACATTAATTACTAATCAAACTTACAAAAACCAAACCTCCGAATAACGAATTTGTTACTGTAACCAATTCTTCCAATTATGGACTTGTCATCTTCACCATCATTTAACGTAATTACTAATATACCCATAAAAGGGGCCGAAAAGACATCAATAAAATGCGATACCAGTACATTACGGAATAGTGACATTAGCGCCATTAATAGCACATTGTATGACAGTGCCATTGAGGACGATCAAACAACATTTGTTTCTTTTAATGGTGAGCCCGTTCTTTTAGAATATTGCATTTTTTTACCATTTCCTTCCTGCATTTTATTTCTAATAATACTTATAGAGAATGATAATAATAATGCTGATATTTTGAATTTACGGACCACTGATAGTAATACGACGTATTGTAAAATTGATTCATCTATGTCGGTTACAACCATGACCTTAAAACGCAATGGCCCAGGTGGTAGCGCGCCGATGTTACCGCTAGTGAAGCTCACTGAACTTCCAAATGATGCTCATATGCAGAACGTGTATTCCGGTGCGAAAAATATCCAATCAGAAAGCGTGGATGCCAATACATCCCAGGAAGAAGTTGATCCAAAATCTCAATTAGCCAATAAGACAATATTTAAAACAGATAATCCTAACCTGTCAATTATAGAAATTAATGAAAACTCTTTTAAAGATGAGGATATTGAGAATTCCGTAGTAGTAATTGAAACCTCTTCGGATGATGAACTTGATGAGAATGCGGACCAAAACAAGCTTACTACGATAAGAGGCAATAATCATGAAATTATTTTTAATTTTTTATTACTTCAATCAACCTACACCAAGAAATAATTTCTATCAACCTACACCAAGAAATAATTTCTATCAATCTACACTGAGCTTGAAATTATTTCTTGGTGTAGGTTGAGTGAAATTATTTCTTTGTGTAGGTTGATTGAAATTATTTCTTATTGTAGGCAATATGGGAGCAGTAATGGATGTTGTAACAGTTCCTAAAGGTTCCCCTAGTAAAAGTTCTTTGGAAAATGCGGCAGATAAAAGACGTCGAAAGGCTGAATCTTTATTACATTCCAGCAAGCAAAAATTGAATATAGCTATTGCGGAAGCATCCGCTGCCGAGCACGCACCACTTTCCTCTGCCGGCCTTCCTAGCAACGGTAACGTCCAACCGGAAACTAAGCGCCCATTAAAAATCTATGATACATTAGAAGAGTTTGAAAGAAATTTACCTTCAACGGTGACCATCTTGAATACACCGTTTGGGAGCAAAGTTTATCTGGTTGGAACTGCCCATTTTAGTGAGGAATCTCAGGATGATGTATCATTTGTAAGCGTAATTAATGAGTCTCGGTTAAAAACTTATCATTACATTCATTCCTTTACCTTCAAAGGTTATACGCAATGTCCGTCCAGATGTTGTCATGGTAGAATTGTGTACATCCCGTATACCAATATTAAAATTGGATGAAAAAACTTTGCTCGAAGAAGCCAAAAATATTAACTTGGCTAAGGTAAGAAGACTTGGTCAAATAGCTAATAAAATAATACCTGCTCTGGCTGCGTTTAAATTTGCTTTGCAGATTAAGGGCATTCTACAGACACATGGCTGCATAAATGGCATTTTCTTTATATTATTACTACAAATGAGCGCTCAGATTGCTAGAGATCTAGGTATGGCCCCGGGTGGGGAATTTCGCCGGGCTTTCGAAGAAATTCATAAATTGCCAGGCTGTATGCTGCATTTGGGTGATCGTCCAATACGCATAACATTACATCGTGCCTTGCATGCCTTATCATTTTGGCAAACGGTTAAATTGGTATGGCGTTTGACATCGAATAATACCATCAGCATGGAAGAAGTTGAAGAGTGTAAACAACGTGATTTGTTAGAGAAATTAATGAAGGAAATGGCCGGAGAATTTCCCGCCTTTTCTAATGTTTTCGTGAAAGAGCGAGATTTGTTCTTATGTCATTCTCTTCAAATGGCCGCTTTGCCACAATCAGCCAATGACGGTAGTAATATTCCACGACCAGTACGTGTCGTAGGTATTGTTGGCATAGGCCATGCGAACGGTATAGCTCAAATGTGGGGACGCGTTGACCCGCAGAGAATTCCCGACATAATGGAAATTCCACCGGCTCGATTAAGCACACGATTGTGCAAATATACCATAAAATATGGTTTAATTTCTTTGGGACTTATCGGAGTATTCAAATTATTGCGGCCGCGTTTCATGCGCATCTAATAGATAATCCCAGTCACCCAGTAACCAGTTATAAATTATGAAAATTGTTTAATTTTTCTTTTTATCTTTTTTTTTTTCTTTAAAAACCTCATTACATATAGGTTTTCTTTTTGGCCTGTAATTCCCTTCATAGGTGATTAATTGTCTGCAATTTATTTAAATTAAAAGTATACCATTCGCGCATAAACACATAGACCTTATTAACCGAAATATCTTTTGCTAGACTTTTATTTTAGAAAAACGATTTCACAGAAATATTGAAAAGAAATTTTAAAAATTTTTAACTAGCATATGGTCAATAAACGAAGATTTTTAATGAAATGTTCCTCGTTTCCATAGTTTTCTATAATATTTTTTTTTAGAAGAATAAAATGAAACGGAATAATTTGAAATGATTCCCAATGGATTTTTGTTTATCTATTAGATTCCATTTAATATGTTTACATAATCAATAATAATGAATACTTCTGTATATGAATAGTGTACATAGAATTATGAATTGATTATTTTAGAAACTAGATTACCGTTGTATGTAAATGTGTTAATCAATTTTTAATAAAGTAGTGTGCATTTATTTCTGACGTCATTAATGTCTTTATAAATACAAAAAAAAATAGAAAGAAGAAGACTTCCTTGCGAACAGTTTAATTCGAATATTGTAGATGTGCCGCATCATCTCAAGGAGAGAGATACTCATAAAACACATTGCTCCTTGCTCCTAATACAATTTCACGTCTGAGCAGAACGTGAAACGAAAAAATTCCAGCATTTGTCTTTAAGCGACTCAGAGGGGCCGATCTTTTTGACTTGATTTTCAGATACTTTCAATAAATATTCTAAGCTTCTCAAGTTGACATCTGGGTTACTCTTGTTCTGGTTCGTATTAATACGTAGGGACATGAAAAATTCGAAGTGATTATAACGATGTCTGTTTAATGCTCTTGAAATTTGAGGATTTCGTTCATCGTTGAATGTTTTTGCATTTTTTAGTTGAATGATCAAATTTGGAAGATGTTTTCCAACGAAATTCCTAGAAAGACATGGTTAAATCGGCTTTTAAATCTTAGTCTAATCAAATTTCAGACACAGATTTCAATATAAAATTAAATGTAATTTGTCTTACTTGAATGCTTTTACAATTTTGTATCGGCCATGTGTTGCGATTTGCAACGTCCAGAAATTGTTATCCCATAAGAAACATATATATTTTGTTGAGTGTCATACTCTGCAAACTCTGAGAGGCATTGTTTTTAAATTTTACACATTTAAGTATGCGTCCACATTGTTCACACATTTTTGCCATTTAAGTCGCAGGTTATTCAGGCCGGTAGCATAAAACCTGGCGGACGGGAGTCTACGGATTCGTGGACGGACAGTTTTACCGTGATATCGGAATTGAAATCAAGAAGTCGTCACAATTGCTAAAGAAATGGTAGTCAATGAGACATAAGTCTGGTGAGAATGGAGAATGAGGAAGAAGTTCCAACTCCAGTTCCTATAATTTTTCCAAGGTCATTTGCACCGAAGTAAGTCGTCTTCACATCATTTGTACTCAGCAGCGCTACTCTATTGTTTGCTAATTGAAATTATTAGGAAAAACCGATACGAAGTGTTGTAGAAGAAAGTCGTGTTTCCCAAGATTTTCTTCGCAACATGCTAAAGTATAATAAACACAATTAAATACATTTACTTACCATCCAAGTGCCTCCGGGAATTTGTGAATATCGCAATTCGAACTAATTTTGTCCTTGTTTCCGTCAATTTATTTGCTTGTTGTTGAAACACCCACAGCCGCAATGTTAGCAATGGTGATCAGATCGCATCAGACACTTTAGTTTTCACCATATTGGCTTTAATGAAGGAGGGACTCGTAGACTCGCCGATCAGTTTTTTAAAGAGTAGCGGGTTGTTTAGGTCATCATCATCGTCAGCACTTGTACATGTATATGTGCGTTGCAGATTTTTAGCGACTTTGGCTACAGCAAAAAGCAAACAATCGGAATCATGCTTTAGGTTTATGAAAAGCATGCGAAAATTTATTACTTTTCGTTTTCCACATTACAGCGCAATGGCGAAGCAAGAGATCACCTGAAGAGAACAACTTATGCACGTAGTAATAAAATTTCTTTTAAGTCAACTAATTAACAAAGTTTAACGGGAGAAATTTCACGGATCGATGATGATATTTTTTTTTTGTAATTTTTATTTGTAATTATCATTTATTTATCATCTTACTTAAAACTATCAGAATTATAATCTGAGTTTAAAATTTTTTTAATATATTTCTTTTTTTTTTTGTTTCTTTTTGTTTTTTAACATAAAAATATACCAAAAAAAAGCTTATACACTTGAATATAACATAAATCATAAGAAATAAAAATTAGGCGTAAGTTTTTTATACTTAACATTAACGTATATTTATTTATAGATTACAATACCAGCAGCAGTTTGTTGTTTTGTATGTTTCTTCTTCTTCTTGTTGTTAGGGATTAACATATTTGAATTAAGGACTTTGTGTTTTCATACTAAAAGAAGATGTAAACTTGAAGGAAAGATGTGAACATAAGGTAAAATAAGGAAGAGTTTTAGGTGATAGATAGAAGACGGGGACAGAGAAAGTGTTGTATCGTGCACAGCATAGTGTATTGTTTATATAGTAACCCGTTTTTGGTTTCAATATGGATTTTGAAAAATTTCAATGCATATATATGGTCGGTCGGTAATGGTAATACGGAAGGAAATTATTTGAAGGAAAGGATAGAAAATCTCTAAATAAAGTTATATTGCAAAGTATGTCATTCTAATGGATCATTAATCGCTTTCTTGTGTGTTGCTTTGTTAAAGTAAATCGTACATGCATTAATGCAATACATTTGATTTGAAATGAAATTCGTACAAGCGTGGGAGTGTGTGAGCTTAGGTATTTGTATGCGTGTGTACACGCGTGCATATGTGTACGAGTATGTGTCGTAATTCATACATGAATTTCAGTTTTCTGTTTTCTTTTGTACTCATGAATCGAATTTCACAAGTATGAATGTCCGCCGATTCTTGTTGTGATGATAATGAAGATGATGATAATGATAATATTGGCAAACAACTGTATGTACATATGTACATAGATAGTTCTACATACATACACATTGTACATTATACTTATTACTATCGCTATGTTGTGTTAATGCATTTTCTTAACTCATCTGATTACAGATGTCGCTCTATTGAAGTTATTATTTTTACAACAACTTCAGCCATATCTTCACTTGGTTAGCTTCTTTTCTTTCGGTTTCTTTTTCATGAACTTTGAGGAGTTTACAAGCGTTTTTCTTCTTTTTCAAAATTATAGTATAATGAATGTAAAGAATTCCCCAAAAATGATAATAATAAATAAATAAATAAAAATTTCTACTCTGATAGCAGTTGAATTTTATCATTAGAGAAAGTGAGAGAGAGAGAGAGAGAGAGAGGGAAGAAAATGTAAAAAATTCGTTTTATCAGGGGATCCGGTTAACTCATTTTGTTAATTTTGTAAAAATGCAAACAAATAAATAAATGAATAAAATATAAAAAACTCCTACGCTGAGAGAACCTTTTGTTTTGTTTGTAATATAAAAAAGAAACTTATTAATAAATAAATAACAAACTTGCTATACGGAAGGCCGTTTAATTTTCTTTGCAGTTATTTACGCTTTGAAATAAATAAATAAATATGTAAAAAAAAAAATCGCTCTACTGATGAGCTGAGCCGGTCAATTTATTTTATGATTTAAAAAAATATTTTTCAACTTTATTACGTAAAATAAAACAAGATTTGAAAAAAAAATCAATTTATGTTGTGACAACAAGTCTATGAAACATTGCAAAGTTTGTGTGTATAGGCTTTACGGGACATAACATATATATATAGGTCGTCAATCACGAAATCAAAATATATTTGAAATATTAAAAAAATATTTCCAAAAATGAAATTTTTTTTTTCTTGCAAACTAATTTTCTTTGTTCAATTAAAAACAAAACAAAAAGAAAAAAACCAAAAAATAAACAAAAATATTATATAAAATAATAGAAATTCATGTATTATTATTATACACGTTGTGTTTTCTAGTTGTGTAAGTTCTCATTTTGTTTCTTTATCCTTCTTCTTTTGTTTCATAGTTTGGCGATTTAAACAAGGAATATTTAGTACTATTGCTGGATTTAGTTGGTTCGTTCGTCTGCTTTTTTTTCACTTCTTCAGAAAGTGTCCTTTTCTTCTTTTAAATGTTGTTGTTGTTGTTGTTGTTAGTGGGTGGTGATGGTGGTGGTGTTATCGTTGACGCTTTTGAACTATTGGACCTCCGATGACTCTGGCTTAGATGTTGAAGGATGATGGTTATTAGGGTCTGGGGCATTCAGGGGCTACAATTAAATATACAACATTAATTTACATTAAAAAACAATGCACAATTTTTGCATCCGCACATAAGTATGAAAACAACACGAAAAGTGAAAAATGAATATTATATAAAACTAAATTCAACTAAATACTCGAATAAATACAGAAAAATGTGGCAACAAATAATGTACGTATTACAAATAAAAAAAAAAAAGAAAAAAAAAACCATCTTCACTCTACTGGAATTTTTTTCGTTCCATGCTAAATACTCTTGGCTGAGAGCATCGACAACACACATGTGATCAATATATGCCGTTTTGTGAAAATGATTCTTAATAAAAACAAAATAGAACAAACAAAATGTAAATCAAGCCTAAATTATATATATATATATAATACGTTAGGTTAGATACTGCTCAACTCAACTCAATGCAACAAACAACCAACAACAAATTATAGCAATAGCATCAAATAAATAATGTATACACAGATACAATAATACATTTGTCAAGATAATCAATATTAATTAAATAGATGTGAACCATCCATCATCCATCTACTTAATGTGATGTATGTAATATATATATATATGTTTGTTATTATACACATTTGTGTACCTTTTTTTTTTAATTCTTTTAATTTCTATATTTTAATTATTAATTAAATTTGGAGATAAAAATTTTTTATATATATATATAAATTTATATGTATATGTATATATAAAAAATTTATTTATATATATATATATATATATATATATATATATATATATTTTATATATATATTTGTATTTGTATATATAAAATATTTATTTATATATATGTATATATATATACATATATATATATATATATATATAACGTGTGATTGTAAGCGATGGTAGTGAAGACACGAAAGAAAACAAATGCAACATAGAATTATTCTTCTCTTTTTCTATGTATGGAAACAATTCCAACTAATTTCTATGCATGATGTTTTTTTTATATTTTATTTATTTATTTATTTATTTATTTATTGATTTATTTTTATAATTTTTTTTTTTTTTTGATAAAGTGATGTTGGTACCTACCGATTTACTACTCACAAGTCCTAGTTGCAGTCCAACTTGTGGTGGTACATGCACAGGCGGTACCGATACTGATGAAGGATTTACATTCGAGGTGGTTGGCGGTGCCGAAGCGCATCCTACACCATGGGGTACATCATGCGGGGTGGTACTGTGAGCCTGTTGAAGTGCGCCTGTATAATATCCGCCATTTAATCCTGTTTGTACATATTAGTATGTAAAGCATACGAAAGCAGAATGTTTTTGCGTTTGGTAGCCATGAAATTTTCTTACTTTTACATTTTTTTTTTTTTTTTTTTTTTTACGAACGAGTAAATTTTAGTGAATATCGAAATTAATTTAAGCTCATTTTTATGCAACAAAAAAACTCTCCTTAAAGTTCCTTTGAAGCATGTTTCCAGAAGATTCAAGAAAAGTAATCAAGTAAAGAGGAAAGGTAACAAAAGTCTTTTCTTTATAAAATGAAAAAAAAAATATATATATATATATATATATATGTATATATATCAATCAAATGCCTTCCCCTCTATATACCTTTTACTGCTACGAGCTGAAGTTACTTCAAAAAGTTACGGCAAGTTCGAGATTTTCATATTTGTTTTGAACAACTACTCCCAGATAAATGGAACGGCTAAGATTCTTAAATTGATCAAGTACGCCTCGTGGAATTTTTCATGCCTTATGGAATGAAGTTAATAAAGTGGAAAGAAATTCCACCTCTTAATCTTAATAAATGACTAAAATGTCAAAATTAATAAAAAAAAAAAAGTTTTCACTTTACATTTGCTATTGCAAACCAAAAAAAAAAACAAAACAAAAATTAAAAATAATAGGAAAAGAAAAACGGGTACATAAGCACTTGCTGCTTAATACACTACGATGCTAAAAAGTATTCTTGAACGCTTTTTATGACATCCTTCTGACATCTTTCAGACATCCTTCAAACTCAATCTCTTCGTTAAACTATAGCTAACACTTTTTCTTTATCAAGTAGAATAAATAAAGCTATTATTGACGACAAAGTTTATTTTATATGTATATAAACGCTTCAACGAAATCCTCAAAAGATGGTAAAGCGAAGAGGTTTTTAAAATATGTTACATAAGCGATTCCTTGTCAGTATTTCTCTAGTTATTTATTAAGATCGACAATTGAAAATTCAAAAAACGTCCTCACAACTAAAATCAACATCTTAGCTTATTAATTACATTATATGTAGGGTTAATTCAAGGATCTTTTATACATAGTTTAACAAAATAATTTTTGAAAAATCAATGTAGAGTATTTTTAGAATTATTTAGGACAAATCTTAAATACTCACCTCAATAGGTGCAGTACGGTTATAAGCTCGACTTTATTCGTTTTTTCACGCACTGAAACTTTACCGTTATGTATACATATATATTATAATAAACGATTAAGAGCTTTACGTATGTCCTTGTTGGAACAATTAAATTATTATATAAAATAAATTGCAAAATATTTTTTCATGGGCGTGTCATTTGGAGTATTTTTCATCCTTCTGCAATTACTTCAATAAATGGCTTTGAGAAATATTTATATCAAGTTTTGAGTAAATATATGCTATAGATTATTACAATCGTTTGCTTATTTGTCGAAATATTTTGAAGCCGTGTTTCACTTTTCTAGATCTATTGTCAAAGTTTCAGCATTCATTTATAATATTTATATAAAATTTTAGAAGAAATTTTGTTGCTGTTTCGATTCTTGGCTATCGCTTCCTCATTTTCAAATGAGATCGCTTGGGCCATAGGAAAAAGATATTCGTCTGATATTTCATACTTCGTCAATGTGTCCCGAGCGTTTGAACAGCAGGCGATAGACGAATATGACTTATTCGATTCCGAATCGTACGCATTGCGCTGGTTCGCAAACGAATAAACGGGAAAGCTAGCTTTGCATAATGCATAAAAGACCTAATGATAGAAAAGGTAATGGATGATGGAAAATCCTTTCAAGCTATACGAACATGTATTTAATTTTTTGGATTTCAACACAAAAATTCTCATATTTAATGTAAAATCTCAATTTACGGCTTATAACTTATAATTTCAAATTCAATTTCCAATTAACGGCTTTTGAAGTTTGCATTTACACCTTAGATCACTTGTGGTCTACGAAGGGTGGACGAAGTTTGTGAAAATGTAGCCAGAAAGATCTGAAACAGCCCCGTCTTTTATTGTACTGAGCAAGCTTACTTTGTCTAGCCGTTCATTTTTGTGCTCAAACTACATTGGATCGGAATCTTCATGTTTGCGATATTTTGCTTAAATTTGGCACGAGAACGAGCGCTATTGAATATTCGGATCGGACCACTTTTCCGGCCACTTCTTATAAAAACGACTTATTTTGAAAAGTCATTATAAGGAGAAATATAACGCCTTATAAATAGTTGGGGAGTGGTGCTACATATTTAATTGCCGATTGGGGTCGACCATAATGTTTTCACTTGTTATATCCTACATCACTTGTGGTAAAAGGTTGCGGATGTGACGCAACAACCAAAAGTACTTGAGATAAACCTCATTTTAAATATATACCGAACGACTGAAAAAGCATTTCTATCTGCAATCTCATCTTGTCTATCCGTCTGTTTATCTTAGTTTCTTCTGTTCTATCTATCGTAATATTTGAGATATTTTAATGAAAGTTGGTACACCGTCGTGCTTTGGCCTCGGCACGAAGCTATCGAAAACGGTTGGGTTCGGACCACTTCGCATATAACACTCTATTTTGACAAATGGTTATATGAAAATACATAAGTTGTCATGAATAACTATACTAGGCGAAGCGATGTTGGTTATTTAACGTCCGGCCGTGGGCGATTATAATGTTTTCACTCGTTATACCTTACATTACTTGCGGTAAATTATATATATAAAATTTGTGCGGATTTATGCAATGCCCAAAAAGACTTAAGATAGGCCTCACTCTTTATTACACCGACTGATTTAGAAAATAATTCTGTCGGTCATCTAGCTGCAATCAGTTTGTCTGTCTACGTGTCTGTCGCTTTGTTCGTCTTATTTGCTTGTATTCAGGTCGCAAATTTAGAGATATTTTGATGAAATTTGGTATACCGGTATATTCCTGTCGAAGGGCGTCGGACGGTATTGAAATTGGTGCGGATCAGAGTATTTTCTATATAAGATCTTAATTTCAAAACTCGTTATATGAGTAATTATATTAAGCGAAGTGGTTTATGGTGTTTATTAGCAGGCCCTGGCTCACTATGGTGTTTTTACTTGTTCTATTTATAGTTCTTATTAGACTTCACTAATTTTGATTATTAATTTAAATACATTTTCCGGTTTTCTTTCGATGAGCCTTCGATTACGAGTTGAAATGATAACACGTATGATTCTTGTTTAATGCTCGCACTTGGATGAGTAACTCACACTTTTGCTACTCTTATTATGCAACAATCTACGCGCAAATACACACTTCCAAGTTGTACTAACTTCTTACAAATGGGAATGATGGAAACAACCAAAAATTATCGAAATTCAAAAAGAGACAAATCTTAATGCTATGTTTACAATGTTTTAGAAGAGAAAAAAAAAACACACCGATTTCGAAAATCGAATACAAAGTATTGTGACAATCAGGTAATTAACAGCACACAACATTCATTTGAATAAAAAAAAATAATAATAATAATAATCATAATAATAATAATAATACTTATTATCAACAATTACTGACTTTCTTCTTATATATCCTTTTATAATCGCGTTTCTGTTAAATACATACGTCTACGGATAAGCAAATGTGGATCTTAGAACATATATATGTATAAAAATTTGATAATTCGTTATGGTTTCTTAAAAATGTCTTACGATCTACAACTAACTGATATTTAAGTTTAAATTTTATATGTTTTTATCCTTTTTTTCTTCTGTTTCTATCTTTGCTCTTTTCAGTTTAAATGATTCTTCCATCATCCCATGATTTGTGGCGCATTCAAGCAACCGCTACCTCAATGGCTTTATCGAAAAGAGAAAACTAAAAGTTTAATCTGTTCTTTTATTTTTTCTGCTTTTTTTTTCAATGTTAAGGCAAAAATAATTAATGAATTGACGAGAGTTGTTTTGTGGGTTTTTCAATAAATTTTTATTTGAAATTTTTCTTTTCTGTGGAAAATTTAAATTTCTATTTTATGTATATATAGCTTTCACAGTTATTAAAAATATTTTATACATTACAAAATAACAGAGTTTATAATCATCACTATTATTATTATTATTATCGTTATATTTTCGACATTTTTAATTTTTGTTATTTTAAATCTTCTCCGCTTTTTTGTTTCTTTATTTTTTTTTTGAATATAATTAATGGTTTTGCTCCTTTGTTAGATTGTTTTTTAAGGTTTTTCATTTTTAGAATTTTCTTCTTTTTTTTTTGTTTTGTTTGTGTCAATTAATTATTTATTATGTACTCTAAGTCTATATGCGTGGGTGTTATTTATAATTTACGACACACATCCATCATTCTGAAGATTGTAAACAGACTTTATACGAAGAAAGGTGTATTAAGTATGAAATATAAATGAGGTGTAAGTGAGGCGTGTACTACAATCTAATGTTAATCTAACATTCTGTTAATATTTAAACTAAAACTGACAAAAAAAAAGAAAAAAAAATATAAAGGGAAGGGGGAACGACAAAGAAAAGAAGTGATTTTGTTGCGCAGGTAAACTTATCCAAAAACACATATATACATACATGTGTACACAAAATATACATATGTTTGGCTGGCTTTCTGTGTGCGGTCATGTGAATTTACTAAGCGGTCCAAGACCGCAAACACATATATATATATATATATATATATATTGTATCCATATATCATAACTCTATTTAATATAAACTTTGTGCTTTTTTTGCTTTTCTTCGATTTACGTCATATCTTTTGTATACGTAACAAGGTCATTACTGTGAATTATGTTTCATATTGTATGCAGATTAACGCTATTATGTATATATGTATATATGTATATATGTATGTATGTATGTATACACTAACTTTTTTTTTTTTCTTTTACTTTAAATATAAGTTTTAATCTCGTTCTGCACTGTTTTTAGTATGTATGAGCTATATTCTTAGCGTGTGGAAGGATATTTTTTTTTATTAAACCTAACTTTAACTTATCAATACACATATATATATATATATATATATATATATAAATATATATATAAATATATATATAAATATATATATAAATATATATATAAATATATATATAAATATACATATACATATACATATATGTGGTTTTATGGTTTTTTTTCAAATGTTGAATATAAATATAGATTTTAAATGCTAAATGTATAAATTTCTTTAAGGGATATTTTCATCTACTGCCGTTCTGATCGAATATATATACAATTAAATATTTTTTTTCTTTTATTATTTATTTTTCATGCGATTTACACTGAAGGCGAAAATAATCACGGATGATGAGATCATTTAAGAACAGAGCAATTTAGTTTTGTTTCTTTTTTAATATATTTTGATGAATGTTTTCTTTTTTAAATATTGTTTTGGTTGTTTTTAAAAATATACTATATATATGTATATAGATGTATGTATATATAAAAAAGATACCTTAATGATACCTGCGTCTCTTTGTATTGCCTATATTTCTTTTAAGCTATTGGTCGTCATTTTGAAAGAAAGTCAGTAATATATAATTGCAAGTGCTTAGCTGTGTGTGTGTGTGTGTGTGCTGAATTTGTGTGTGTTTTCTTTTTCTAAACTTATAATACATTTTTGACAGTTTTGATTATTTTTACACATGAAATATATTTTACAAGATTAAACTTTTTTTTTACTTTTATTTTTTAAGCTGTTTCTGGCAAATGTTTAGGATTTTAACTGAGAACTTTTTAATGTAAAAGATATGTGCGTATACTTAAATGAAATAAAAGAACCTTAAAACAACTTAAGACCCCACCGAAAAAAGTGGTCAGATTTGCTTTTCATTTTGTTTTTTTTTTTTTTCATATACGTTTTTATGCTCGTAGCATTTGAATAAAAAAAGGCTTAAAATCAGTTGAAGACCTTTGCAAGAGGTTCTTATTCACTTAACATTCCAGTTGCCTGAAATATTATCTTCGAAGGAGGAAGCATTTAGACTGAAAATGAAGAATATTAAAGCTGAAATTCAGAGCAATTTTAAACGAAAATGTTTTCCCCTTTCAGAAATAAAGAAACTAGAGCCTTGACAGAAATATCGTTCATAATCGAAATACTTTTCGATATCGTCAGATAGACGTGAAAGAAGGAGAAACATATTTACTGTACGAAAGAGTAAAAAAGAAGCCTTTCTACGGACACGTAAGTTTGATTTAACATATTAACATTTATATGGGATGTGTTTGTACTAATTACTTGGAAAATTCATCAAATTTCAAAAACAATATAACCCACGTATTGTTAAAGAAAAGTGAGCAAGAGAAACAGGTGCTTTTCCACAAAATTTTATTAAAAAATACACATATATACATAAAGAAAAGTCATTTGTGCAAACGAAAAGAACGTATATACTAAAAATTTCGAATTTAATTATTTTAATAATGGGTAATAAGTGAAAAATATATATAAATACATTTTAAAAAGTTCCACAATAAATGTTTAATAAATGGGAAATTATTTAAAACTATCGCAACTGTCATAGAAAATTTGAAATACTGACAAGGAATGATGATATATACCTATGTAGAGATTGTATACGTAATGGTATACAATAGCGCACATTAAATACATATAAATAAACATAAAAAAACTTTTCATAAAATATGCCACGAGAAAAGGAAATATGTATAATTTTAACTCTTTGAGGCGAGGAATTCTAAATGATCAAAAAAAAAACTACTTGTACAGATTTTTTTTTTTGTTTAAATGTAAAATGTACGCAAAATTAAATAATAATAAATTCTTTATTAGAGGGTGGTGGGAGTGTATATATGCGTGTTTCAGGGGCTATTTTTAGTCTTACATTATAATGCCTCGTAAGAGTTAATGCATATCAAAAAAGAACACAAAACAACCCATCATCAAAAGTGCTTACTTTCACCTTTCTCTCTCCTCTTTGATTATCTGTAATTATTTCCTTCGGCTCATTGCTACAGAATAAATGTAATCATAAACTTACGTATGTTTTTAAAAGAATTGGAAAGGAAAATAATAAAAAAAGAGCTTTTACTTTAAATGTGTTGTTGGTTGTTTGCTTCGTTTGCTGCATTCACTAATATTGCCGTTTAAAAAATGTGTTACTTAAAAGATGAATTATTTAAAACTCACGTACCTAGTAGTACATTTAAAAACTTACTGAGAATATTTTAAGAATTATTTAAACGGCACCTGGTACATATATTACACTGTACGGAGCTTGATTAAAAAAAAAAAAAAAACAAAAAAAAAAAAGAGTTCTACCACGAAAAATAATACACATATATATATATATGCATACGTATATATTTACATACATATATACATTTTGCAAATACAGAAATAGGACGAAAAGACTCTATAAGCCCAACACCAGTTGGCTTATAAAATATACTACATATATAGCACATATAAAAATGGCTGACAAAGTAGATATGGTCTACTTTCATGAAAAATATAAAAAATATAATCAATTGTTTTGAATAAAATGATCAAAAAGAGAAATGAATACTATTATGAAAACAAATGCAAAAAATATGTCCCTTTGCCATTTTTCACGTAAACTATTCATTTGAATTTACGTAACTTGTTTCCAAAGCTATATTACATGAATATAAGTCATTTTTCAGAGTGTATCGTTGTTCTTTGTATATATGTGCTTAAATAAAAGAAAAACCATTTCTTTTTTTCTTCTTTTTTTTTTGGAACAAAATGAAGTCTTTACTTGAAAACACACTTTAAAGGAAATTTGTTGCATAAAAAAGAACCCTAAAGCATTATTTTAAAGAAACCCTTCTATTGTTGTATTGCAAGAAATTGGTAAGCAACAATTATTAGTCTTATATAAATTTAAAGTCAAAACAGTTTCGACGTTCTTTAAAGACGTTACAAACAAACAAAAAATGTATATATTTAACTGCAGAGTTAGTGTGACTTCATTCTTATATATATATATATATATACAATCCGAAAGTATCTGAATAAAGATTTAGATTCTATTTTTTTTCTTAATTTCAGCGAAAGGGCAAATAACTAAACGTTTCATGATTTTCTTTCTACTTGTTTTTTTTTTTTCTGTGGACTTTTCAAGTCATTGCTGTATACTAGGTATATCTCTTCGAGGCACAAAATTTTAGAGAAAAAAAAAAAAAAATTTTCTAGGCAAGAATCTTTTTTTCTCATTTTTTATATGTATTTATATATAACGACGTACGGTTTCGTATAAAAACAAGCAAGTTTAAAAAACAGAGCATTTGGTTCAATTTGATATAGAATGATTTTAAATCAAAAACAAAAAAATCCATAACTATTGCAGAAAAGGACAGATAGTTCATTCTATCGTCTAGCAAGCGTCTTGCAAAAAGGGGAAATTCTATTTTGATTCCACAATGCCTCAAAGAGATATAATGCAGTCATCAGTACAGATCTTGTGTATATGAATTTCTAACAGACGTCAGCTTTAGATTAAACAAAAAAAAAAAAAAATTCTCACCAAGTCAACTTTTATAACATTAAAAAATCTGAATTCAAATAAAATCATTTTCACACTTATGTACAATTGCGGGGCGCATTTTGTAAAACAACATCAGTATAACTACTCGAAGTCGAATATTTACAAGTAGAGTCAATTTTCTTACGGGGTCCTGCTGTTGTATTGGCTTATTGAAGAAATAGTTCGTTTTGAACGATCGAAAATCTAATCGGATTCGTGTTCAGGGTTTCGTCGTGTCTCTGTCGTGTATTAAAAAATATAGACAAACGTATTGGCTTCTTGCTATGTATAACTTTTGTAAGTGTATTTGGGTGTAGTTATCGGTTTACTCCAGTTATCTTTTTCCTTATTTGCTTGTGTGTTATCTTTTGCTTTTGAACGTTTTTATTTTGTTTTAAATTGCATCTCTTATTGGTTGTAAAGTTTAACTTTTCTCATCTTCGGGGAATATTTGTTTTCTCTTTTTCTTTCTCTTTTTTTTCTTTCTTTTTTTTTTGTTTTTAATGCGACTGTATGTAAACGGTTATGTTTTGTTACAGTAGAGTAATGATAAACGCAACAGTGTTTCACTTTTCTTGGTTTGATAAAATGGATGGTATTTTACCTTCTGAATATACTGCCGCAGCAGCTGCAGCTACAGATGCTGGTGTTCTCATAAAATATTCTTTATTAACACAATTTCTTAAGACATCGGGTATATTGCCGACTATGGCTCGCCGTATTTCCGTAGCAGCCATTTCTCGCAGTTCTGTAGCAGATGCGTCACTGAAGAAGGCGGCATGGGGTGTACATATTAGGTTGGGTGCGTCTTTGAGGGCGCCCTACGACAGAAAAATAAACAATTATGATTGACATTAGCAGAAAAAATAAAGGGGCAACTCTTTCCTCTATTGAAAATATTTACGTAAGGTGCAAAGAGGACTTAAGATAGATGTCTTACTTGGAATACATTGAATGGCTCGTTTTCGTGTACATCAAGAGCAGCAGCTCTTATTCTACCTTGCTTTAGAGCTAAGGCCAAAGTCTCATCATCTACTAAACCGCCCCTTGCAGTATTTACTAGAAATGCACCAGGTCTCATCTGCAATGAAATGAAGATGAATAGAGTATAATGCACATTATTCGATGAAATTCTCTTCTTCTCTCGTTGACAATGTTTACAAAAAATTTAATAACATTAACGAACCTGTTTGATTGTAAATTCATTTATTAAATGATGATTGTGTTCATTAAGAGTACAGTGCAGCGAAACACAATCTGATTGGAATAATAAATCTTGCAGAGTGTAGACACGTGTTAGACCAAGCGATTTATCGATGCCATCGGGTAAATATGGATCATAAAATATGACGTTAAATCCAAATGCTTTTGCTCTCAAGGCTACGGCGCTACCAATGCGACCTAATCCAACTAAACCTAAAGTGTCGCCGCGAATTCTAGCGCAACCCTTCGAAAAGAAAGCACATTTTTTTTTTTAAATCATTATATCGATTCTATTATTATTTGGGCCGATAAGAAATTAATTTCATTTTTTTTGCTTTTTAATTTCTTTCTTGGCCACTTACACCTATACAAATCAAGGTTTAATTCGTTCAACTTACGTGTGCTGCTTCCCTCACTTGTTCGGGACCAGTGAACTTTTTACCTTCACGCACCATATTCGCTAACCAATAAGTTCTTCGATATAAATTTAAGATCAAGCACATGGTCGTGTCAGCTACTTCCTCTACCCCATAACCAGGAACATTGCATACGGCGATTCCCAGTTCACCAGCAGCTTTCACATCAATATTGTCAGTGCCGCTGCCAATTCGTACAATAATGCGTAATGCTTTAAATTTTTCCAAATCTTCCTTTGTTAAAATTATCGTATGCCACATAAGAGCACCAACTGCTTCATTTAAAACCTGAGAGGATTTATGAAAAATGCGTGAATATAAAATTAGTAAAATGCAAAATTTGAAAAGTGGAGACGGATACCTTTTCATGAATTTCTGATGTACTTTGGGCGTCACAGAAGGCTACAGTGGCAACATCTTTTAATATGGGCATTTCAATGGAGCAATCACGTCCATCCAGTAACGCTACCAGAGGTCTTGCCTGCATCGGCCCATTTGCGAACGGTCCTTTTACATCCAGGCGTGATCGTTTCGGTAACATCATATTTTTATCCATGATGTCAGAAAGAGGATCTCAATTTTTTATTTATTTATTTATTTTTGTTTTTTTTGATTATATGATTATATGATTTGATTTTTAACAAATTGATGAATTTTGTGAAATGTTCTCGTTCTTGGTGATGTGTATATATATTGCTTAGTAAGCGCGGCGCAGTCAAATGGTAAACAAATACAATTACAAATTTTCTCCGCTGTCCAAATCCGTTATAAAATATATATTTATATAAATATTAATGGTTCTTCTTCCTCTTCTTCTCTCCGTCGTGATTATTCAGCGAGTCAGTTTAGCCAGTAGTTTAAATGAATTAAGTGCTTACTTATCACTTTTGTTTATATTAGGTCTGATTTGATTGTTGAGTGTGCTGTGCTGGCTGCTAGCTGTTTTTGTTATTATTGTTGTTTATATATTTTGTGAAATTCTATTTCTTATTTAATCAGTATTTTAGTTTAAATTCATTAATTATGCGATGAGAAGAATACACATGTACTTTATATCATCATGTGGTGTGTACGTTTATAAAAAAAAAAAAAAAAAATTAAAAAATAAAATAAAAACAACGCAAACTGTGATGATTCCGCAAGTTTATGGTTTGAATTCAAGTTCAATTCAGTCCGAATTAAACGAAATTCTTAATTGATTTTTCAATTTCTTTTACGCGCCTTTCTCTTTTTCTTTAATATTTTTTTATGGATTGTTGTATTGGTTATTATTATAAATGAATTTTTCGCGTAGTTTTTATTTTGTTGTTTTTGTTGTTGTTGTTATTGTTTCTTTTTTTTTTTAAAGTGCTGGTTGCTTTAAAGATACCCTCATGTTGTATGTTCCATCATCGCCAACGACTGCAACAACAACGTCATGATATCAAATTATAAAGAGCGTGTACGTTGTTCGTTGTGCCACAGTCTGTAACATAAGGTATAAAAGAATTAAATTGAAAAAAAATTTATGAAATCATAAAAAGTCAGAGCAAAGTGAATATAAGAATACAACAACGAATCATTTTATTTCTTTAATTTTCATGTAAAAAAAAATATTTCTTCTAAGCAATTTATAATTGCACGGTGGTATATACATACATAACAATTTTGTATGGGAGTGATGGTATTCGCAAAGGTAATGGTAGTGATGTTAAGGTTGCAAAGGAGTTTGCTTTGAAAAGTTTTCGCATCTTTCTCTTTCTGTCCTCAAAGTTCAAAATTGTAGGAAAAAGTTTTTCTAATCATGTTAAAGTTTATGACATTTTTCTTTATCTACAATTGAAATCAAAAAGAAAAGATGAGTGGGCGGCGTTACACGAGACAATAAAAAATTTATATAAATAATATGTGTCATATCGATTATAAAAAAAGAAAAAAAAAAACTTGTTTTAGTAAAACTTAAATAGACGACGACGACGACGACGACAACGTCGTTTCAAAAAGTTGAAAAACAAGTAGTAAGCGAAAAAAAACCGTATTATGCGTAAATTACACAAAAGTATCTTCTTCTACTTTCTCACCGCCGCAATATATTTATTTAGTTGAAAGGCACATCGCCTAATAATTTTTTTGTTAAATAAATTTATTTGCAACCGTAAATCCACAAGCCCATGTAGTTACTTTAGTTATAAATCATGTGTAGAGAGAAGAACTATTTATGTAATCGCCTTTACATTGCAATTTGTTCCTAAACATGGCAATTTGGGCGATTGTGACCGAAACATTCCGTACAGATAGTCTCCCAAGCTAAATTTTCAATAGCCATAAAAAGAGAATTGCAAAAAGACATGAGCGAAGGAGGAAACGTGCCCCCTGGGTTTAACAATGTAGACGAGCGATGTAAAGCATCTGATATTCCATATGAGAAGAGCATGCGCCATAGGATATTCCACTTGAAGTTGAAGGAACCAGTAGTTTGGGGTAGGCATGTGTAAAATATGTCAATAATTCTACTGTCAGTCAAGACGAACGATTAATATTTTTTTGCACTTACATGCTATATATCCGCGAAACGCTTTAAGCATTCATTGGTTGAAGGGTAATATGATATTCATTTTCCAAATTTGTTCCAATAATTCACAAATATTCATGAAAGACGAGTAAAACCGGAAGGACGATTAACTTGTTTAGGAAGAACATCAAGAACAACTAGGAAGAAATCTACAATTAGCTCTCGAACAGATCGCGTGGGCATCCACAATTTCCAAAAGCTTTTTTTAGGTCTATTTTTGGTGAATGCTGCTGGAATCAGATTCTACCCTTGTAGTCAAAAAAGGTAAGAACAACACACATAAAAGCGAATACGTCTGCGCATATTCGATAATCTCCGCTAGAACCCCCGAAGGCCCCAAACATTATAACAGTGGCAACTAAAGTGTGTACATATTTTTACCTGAAAATGAAAATTGAAGGTAAAAGCTCTCCTGGAGTTACCAAAACAAAAAAAAACAATGAAGTCACTGACGCATCTTTTGATTATTTGTTAATATAAAATGCAGACTTTTTCTCTTTTGTTTTTGTGATTTGTTTTGAAAGGTTGCCATCCAAGAGTTTTAAGTAAAATTGGTTAAGTAAAATTTTGGAAATATGATATGAAAATGTAACACGCGGTCGTTTGGTTTGTTTGTTTGGTTTTTCTTCTTCTTTTGTTTTTATTTTAGCCGTATATGTATTACATTTGTCTCTCAACTTTTGCTTAATCAGCAAAAGCCGTATCAGCAGTAATCAAATTCGTTAAACATTCAATGGCAAAAACAAAACATAAAAACGAACATTATCGGTTAATTTACTGGCGCTGGATGTGCAAAAATGACAATAGAAAAAATTCTATATATTTTTCTTTTTATTTATATACATTCATGTGTTCATTCATATAGATAAAGAGGCGAAACTGGCGTCATATGAACGAACGTGCATAGAAATGAATAAAATGAGAAAAAAAGAAAATAAATAAATAAAAATAAACAAAAAAGACAGCAACCTAAAGATTTCTTTTAACGATTTGTGTACTTTTTAAGCAAAGTCAACTTAAACTGAACAACAAAATTATTCTGAATAAAAACGAGTAAAGCCACTATAGCGGGCCATAGTCTGTCATTAAGTACCCTAACTACAACCAATAGTAAGAGGTTGAAAAAGTCGTCCGATCCAAACCATTTTCAATTCGGTTCGTTCTTCGGCCAAAATATTTCAATGGGCAAAATTTCAAGAAAATATCTCAAAAATCGCGTCCTCTAGATCAAGCACAAAAACACGTACACACCGACAGACAAACTGAGATCGATTCAGAAAATATAACAAATGGTTGTTACATACATCCACATCAACTTAAGACACCCTTGTATCACAAGTGGTTTCATGTATGCAATGAAAACAATTACAAAGAAAAAATGAACGAACTTTCCCAGAACAAATTAATCAATGCGTTTGCCTATGATTTTTTCAATATTTAATGTTTGTCGTTCTCAGCTAGTAACTTAATCGTGATTTATAGGAATACTTCGATCGATTTCTACGTAAATTTAACTTTCAGTTAACGGCGAATCTACTTCACGACATTCAATTATGCTCCGACTGATATCTCAATGCAATTGTAGGATTTCTCCCATTTACTACTAATTGAACAAAATAGTTGATGAAAAAAAATGTGTAATTGCAGTAGCGATTGTCATTTTTTAATTGAATTGTCATTAATAATTATCATTATTAATTAATAAAATAATTAATAAATTAAGCTGAACAAAACTAAACTAATAATAACACCAGATACCAGTGTACAATATGAGTGTTTGCTAGCAAATCGTGATATATATTTCCATTACCCAAATTCTGAACCGTCTTTGGAAACGTTTGAAACCTCCCCCCGGCTAATATTTGCTACGAACTGCAATCTAGCAGATTTTCTATCAATTACCGCAGGATGAAGGTGTATTCGTTTTGTCAAAATGTCTACAATGTGTAAAAGTAAACTTCAAAGATCCTGCAAAACGTAAGTCGTTGAGCCTGTCCCACTGCCCCACATGTCTCCCCGCCGTCGCCAAAATGTCGCCATTAAATTTGCAAAAGCATTACAAGCGTTACTGGCAGGTTTTGGAAATAGACCAAAACGGTCAAAAGGCACGCCCATGGCATAATGTAAACTAAGAACAACTTTGTTAGTCATAAAGTAGAATGCATATCCTACGGTGTGTGTGCGAAAATGGAAAAAAACTACCGCATATTAGAGAGGACTGAAGTTTAATTTTTTATTAGGTCGTAGCTGAATATAGCTATCCTTCATTATGAGCAAATCACGCCTGTTTTCAAAATTGTTCGGGATTATGAACTATAGACAACGTATCCAGCTTGCTATTTGTATTTTAGCGATCGGAACTTTCCAGCAGCACACGGACGAACGGACATAGTTAAATAGATGCATAATTTTACGCTTATCAGGAATACACGCAATTTGAGAGATTTGCTATGCGCGTATTACTGTTCGTTACAAAGGGAATGACGAATTCTATATATTACGGCAATCATATAAACAACTGGACTAACAGACGTGCAAAACTTGTTCCATTGCGATTACAAGTTACTCGTTTTATCTAATAATCAGGAATTTGGGATATATTTTTCATTCCTTTTATGGCGCCTGGGCTCACCTGGGGAAGATATCCTAGTCTATCTATTTAACATTTGTTAAGTGAGAGAGAGCAGAGAGTGCAGGATACTTTCATCTATTTTTGGTGAGCATATGCCGCTAAGCTCATATTGAACATGATTATATTTTGCATTGTTGCAAACAAGCGAGAAATTAATATTTATTTTATTATTTATTTCTTTACGGCACTGTTGTAAATATCGTATTAAAAGTTTGATTTTTCTAGTACAACGCCCTTAAAAAAACGTTTGCGCAGCTGTTATTTCTCGTAATCATCCGTAAGATATATAACCTTATCAACAAAAATTTAATTGTCGTAGATGTGCATGCACTTACTTATATATATATAAAAGAAAAAACTTCAAAACTTTTTTTTGACATTCAGAGCATTCAGCACAAAATACTTATTACATATGCACGCATATATATATATATATATATATACAAATATACATAAATAAATATATTCATATATACTTATTAAAAATGCGAATTTTATCATACAATCCGCGTCACTAATACAACATACGATACAGTATGTTTACATATAATGTGTCGGTCAACAATTCTCCGCACTGACGCATGCATGTCGTCTTAAATGAAAAATTCAATATTACTTGCAGAAAGCGCAAACCCTCAAGCGATGCCTATTACAACTTCACTTCATTTCAATAATTTCTGAATGAGACGCACTGGTTACGATGGTGCTACTTTTCTTATGTTCAGAGGAATGGGAAAATCCGAATTTGATTGCTTCTTCTTTATTATTTATTATTACAAGGGCATTGACCAACGTATTGCTTGTCCCGAATGTACTAGCGGCGGTAGTGCCGCCCGCCTATTCACTTTGATCAAAATGTTTCATATCCGGCATGTAAAAAGTGAATTATACATACATTCTTCTTACGATGAGTATTTTACATCAATCTCTAACTTGTCTACGATATTGTATTTCAAGAGCAATTGTGTATTGATCGTGAGTCGTAGTTTAGTTCATGTCGCGTATGATGCACAATATAAAGCATTGTTTACGCCTATCTAGCACCGTTTTATAGATGAATGTTTTAAAAAGCACACGGAAACATTTCCGCTTTATTCGTGCATGAAGCCATAGGCCGATTTTGAAGTAGCGAGTGGCAAATAAATATATGAAATAGTCTCAAGATTAAGAAGATCGCAATTTCAACAGATACAGAAATATAGCGGATATGACTAAATGAATGAGCAATGATTAAAACAAAAAGCCAAACACAGATTAAAGAAAGATTCCTCGTATTTAAAGCCGAAAGCAGATAAATTGCACATGATGCACAAATTCTCAGTTGTAATTCTAGCACAATTTACTCAAGGAAAGAGGAAAAAACCTGTCCAGTCTAAAGCTTGCCTTAAACATAAGCTTTTCCCTCCAAAAGCTAAGAAGAAATGGTGTCTTATTGAAATTACTTATTACATCATATTATTACTAATTCAGGGCTAAAAGGTTTTTGGTTGCACCCAAATCGCTCCTAGTAAACTGCTTCTAAATTAATTTTAAAAAACCACATCAAACAACATATATCTAAGACTTACAGAGGCCGTTTAAAACTTTGTTAGAAGAGAAAGGAGAAATGCAACTATGGAATGTATTTAAAGCATTCAATACAAGCAAGCTCGAAGAAAAAATTTATATATATATATTTATGACAAATGTTGGTTTGAAATGTTTTTTCAAATATTTACTCGAGCTTTCTAAAAAATCAAAAAAAGGAAGACCAATACTCAAGTTAAATTGCGCGGGTGTATCGAATATCAGAACCCCCAACTGGTAGCACCGCGACAGACATCTGCATCAAATTTCACATCATAAAAGTTATTGGTGTTTCAGCTTCGCTTGCTTTTATACGACACAAAAAATATTTTCTCCGATTTTTACTAAAAGCGATCAGACTTGGATCTACGCGTACAATCCGCAAACACCCGATAGATCACGCGAGTATCGTGGCAGCAAAAATGAGCCAAGACCGCGATGATGAGAAAAAACCGTGCAAAAAAAGCCGCTCGGAAATCGTGGCAATGTTAACTAACAGTTTACTACGATTATCGTGGTGTTGTGCATTATGAATTCCTTCCGCCGAGCCAAACTGTTAACAAGTAATATTTTTTGAGGATTACTTTGAAGGCGAAAGGTGAAATAGAGAAGAAAAGAAAAATATAAATTGGTCGTACTTTCTGGACACAGTAGTGAAAAAGTGTTGCGAATATATTTTGCAAACCGATTTTACAAATATCAATATAAATACAAACCTATATAAACAAATATAGAAACGTAATTTAATTATTTGAAAAACAAATGTACACACAGTCACCATATTGCCACCAATAGCAGATTGAACAAGACGAAGAATGCATTCATCATTCCCTAAAAGTCGACTTTTGCGTACCCATCAAAAACAAAGAATTCTTTTATTATTTATAAGTACGGCCAAGGGCTTCAATACGCAACATTTCTATAAAGTGTTTGTGCAAAATTTAGCCGCATATGCGCTAAATGAATTCGATTCGAAAATATTTTGCGTACTTTCAGTTGTTGCGCTATCGTAGACAAATTCGAAGAGGGGTTAAGATTAAATTCAACTCAGCTCCTTTCTCTCAGCTCGATTCTGAATTTAATTTTCTTAGGTGTAGAAAAGTGATTTGAAACTTTGTGAAAGCAATTCTATCTAAACTGACCTTTTCTTAAGATTGTCATTTTTTAAAAATGTCGGACCGGATTTTTAATTCTACTTTTGGATGTCCCCGAAAACGTTAGCAACTTTTAATCAGAATTTTTAACATCATAAAGAGCTCAATACCTCTAAGAGGTAGAGAGACAGAGACGAATACAATTAATTCAACTTAAAATCTTACTAACTGAGAACAGGACTTATATAAAATTGAAAGACTGACTATCTTTCCTCAATTTTGATTTTCATTTATGTTTTCATTTATTTGTTCATTAATTCGATGGAGATAATTGTAATTTTATTAGAAATAATATGTAGAGAGTTTAGTAGCGCTCCAGTGAAAAGTTAAATACCGAGATGAAATAAGGGAAACACCAAACAAGTTCATATACATATGCATATATTATAATATGTTCAAAGAAATCGATTGTGTTTTGCTTTCATTCTAAACAGATAATAGGAATTTTTCCTCATTGCATCATCCGCGCCATTGATTATAAATAAATTTTATATTTAATAACACATATGCAGCACACGTTAATTTACAATAATGGGAAATGACCCAACTTAACTACAACGGCAAAATGGCGAACACACGTTCCTTTTTTCAAAAAAAAAACAAAACAATTTTCTTTTACGCAAGTTTTACAATTGTACAAAAAAGCGACGGTGGGATTTTGTCCAAATATATCTAAAATTGCTTAGTGAGACACAGGGCGAAATCTGTTTGTGCTTGCAGACTCATCTTTTAAATCAAATTTGTTCTTAAACTGAATCCAATTCTTTATAGACACTGTTGCATAAGAAGATGACAAAAGCAATTCTTCGGTTTCCCAGAGGCAACTCCAATATAATATTTGTCTCTTATTGTCGAGAGAGGAAGACACCAAATGGAATTATATTTGGCTAAATCTTTTATAACCATTTTTAAAACCATCCTATCTTTAAAAAGAGAAACCATGCACAGAAATATTGAAATTCCGATCTCTGTGACATTACGATCTACGGCAATTTTTCCCATATTTGTACAGACACCGTAAAATTACCCAGAGTACTCTTGGAAAATTTTATCTTGATGTCTGTGTAAGTATTAAGTAAGTATTATCAGAAAACCGACGTTTTTTTCGCTTTCCCTGAATGTCTGATGCACTGTAGTTACTCTCAAACTATGGCCGATATGACATAAAAGGACTTCCAAGGTTTTTGTTAAACTTGAAATTTTGATTTTTTAAAACAAAGAAAATGTGTACCACTGCCACAGGGACAGACATATGTGCAATATGTGCACTGACTTTGTAGGATCCCTATTGCTTCCTTTTGGATTTTGCAAGAGCTTTGTAAGAATGACTACACTACCAACTTTTGATAAGAGATATAAGGAGACTATAACCAGCGTTCAGGAGGAAGTTTTCCACTATAAACAGGGAAAAGTGCAATTTTGGTCACCTTTTTCTTGCGAGTCTCACAAGCAATATCATTTTATATGTGTAAACTTGTAACCCTCACTCATGGAGCGCCTACTTTATGAGATTTCAAAACGATTTAATACTTCCGTCCGCCTATTTACATTTTTAAATGTCAATGTCATGTGTCTCGACTTGCTTTCAGATAACTTTAGCTAGATACATATTAGCTGCGTTTTAGCTGACTACAGTAACGCAGAGACAACTATATATATATACACACAGTTATTTCGAAGTATATCAAAATATATTTTCAAAATGATGTCGTAATGCTCGAGAACTCTTGTTTGGAAACGGTGCTATGTATTTTCAAGGCCGTCATCATATAACGATGATGATGAATTTACTACTTGTCTTTGTAAAACTTAAAATTGGAAGCATCCTGGCATCAAAATTTGAACACATCGCTTGTGGTAACAATTCAAATTTGAAATCGGGCATAATGCACTCGCAAAACACAAAATATTGCAATTTTTAATTAATTGTAGATATTGATCCGTAGATCAGTGCAAATATATCTTAAAAAACCATTTTAAAGATAATGATAAAAATGGCGCATCTCATCGGCCTAAACACTAATATGATATTCCTATTACTTTCCGCTTCTTACGCTCAAAGGTGTGATACATTGTCGTCAAGACAATGTCGACTGGAATTACGAAGTCTTTTTTTAAGTGCGTCCGGCAGCATACCTAAAATAGTATATCCCATCCTGCTGCTCTTATTTAACTTTTGCTAAGCTTTTCAAATATTTTAAATTGAAGTTCGTGTCATTTAAGTAAAGTTTAAATTAAATTTCAGATTTTGCTAACATTTGAGCATATTGAAATATTGGGTTTGCGTGGTCAAAAATGTTATACATAAAAAATATTTTTTTTCCCAAACTAAATGTAAAACAAAGTAAACTCGGAAGAAAAAAAGAAAAACGATAATAAAAAATTACAATAAAAACCTATTAAAACAAAAAACAATAATAGAGAAAGAAAAATAAAAAAATAAAGGGAAGCAGACAAACATGCCGGGCAGGCACAACGTTCAAATGAATACGACACTAGTAGTACAACTTGAAATACAATTATAGCTGGTTGGTCGGTCGGTTGGTTGGTTGGTTGGTTGGTTGGTTGGGTAGTTGGGTAGTTGGGTAGAGACACAAAGTGAGGTTTTTACCTCAAATGGAACGACAGCGAGTTGTAGAGCAGATAGAGGACCTATGTTATGTATGTTAGGTATATACAATTGTTTGTATCGATATGAATTATACAAATAAACAAAAATGGGGGAAAAAAAAAGAAAAATATATGCTATAGAGCCTTCTCTTCATAGCGTTGTTATAGTACATTTTATAGGTTGTCGGCATATTTTGCATACTAAAGTGTGAGTAATTGTAGAGTTGGATAAAAACGGTGTTTCCAATTTTTTTCGTTATTTCTTTTTATTGTTGCTTTTATTTTGCTTTTTGTTTTGTTACAATCACATTTTCAAATATGTATTACGTACACACAACAATGAGCGTTGCCAATGAAGTTACTTTATATACAGAATATCTATTTATTTATGTAGAGGCGTACATATGTTTGTCCACATATACGTATATATATACGTGTACGTATATATATATATATATGTATATATATAGAACACACATATTTATACGTATATTTATATATATATATATATATATATATATATAAAATATATGTTTGTACTTTTATGTATGTATACTTAACTTTGTTGTTGTTATATTTTCAATTTTTGTCGACCTAAAGTTGACTTTACGGAACACAACAACAACAATAATAATAACAACAACAAAACACCGAGTAGAGAAAATTATTGTAAAAGTTGAAAAAAGATAAAAAAAAACCTGAAACATATCAACATTTAACACGAAAAACAAAATAAGAAAGTAAAACCGTTTTTATAACTTTGTGTCTGATGTGAGCATTGCGAGCAGCTGCATAAAAAAGGGATGACAGAGCAAGGAGGGAAAAGTTTAATTTAAAAGAACTTGTTTATGTTGAAAAAAAGTTTTATTTCGTAACTTTTCCGTTGGATTTAAGCTGAAGGTGTTTCGAAGTACCCGCATATATACATAGAAAAATAGACAACACAATAAAGGAGACGAAAAAATGCGCAATTTTAAGTATATTGAAAAATATTATACACATATTCTCTCGTATATAAAACTAAAGAACAACTTAATAAAAATATAACAATTAATTGAAATTTCAAATTCAAATAACCCAAAAAAACAAATTAAAAAATAAAAATATGAACAAAATTATTTCCGAACAAAGTTTATATAAAAAAAGTTTATACTTAATAGTATAATAATAAAGTGGGGACACACACAACAATAAGTTTCTATAAACGATTATATTTGCATAAGCATGTCAGACGATCATAATAACTGTGTCTTAGACAAAACATTCACATAAGTTTTAGTAAATAAAGTACAAGAAGGAGAAGGGAGCATTCATAGTGAGACGAATCTTGGGCACCCATCAACACATTTTTCTAATTTTTTTTTTTTTTTTTTTACCGAAATTCTCATTTCCCTATGGACGTATTTCGTTTGGTTTATGTGGATGATTTCATCATCTTTTCGACAATTTTGGGAATTATTTTGACCGATATTTAATTTAATATTAATCTGCTCAAGCAGGTACATATTTTGATTGGCCTTTGAAGTATTGTCAATTATGTGTCGAAAATTAGGAGACTCTTCCGACGAATACACCTTTTTGGTAAGAAACTCTATCAAGTAACTTTTAAAAATTTTGATTATTATATATTATTTGTCATTTGGTCAAGTCAAATAATTGTTTGTGTCACTAGTTGTCTCAACTGCTTATTAAAAACTCAGCACACATCACTTTGATCAAGCCTACAATTATGAAAAACAAACTGTATATGGTCCCTAGCTGTTAACAAACTAGAAGCCTTCAATGGTAAAACTTTTAATAAAGCATTAGATAGCATTGGGTGGCCTTAGATGATAGTGTTTTGAGACTTTAGTCGTAGAATTTTCTTCTCTGGCTAAATTAATTATAATAATAATAATAATAATAATAATAATAATAATAATAATACATTTATGTGATTTAGTGAACGCAGCCGATGTCTTCGGAAACCCCAAACCGGATAAACAGATTAGACAACTTTTAAGAGGACTATGTTTGAATTCCATCTATTATTAAGCAAATACAATAATTTCAAAAATGTGTTAACAAAATAAATATCAGCAGATCTGGATCAATCTATATATTTCTTCACTGAGAGTAATCGTAGTAGTCGTTTAACTTAAAGTTTCGATCAATATATGCTAGACATTAAATTATTGATTAATTTGCGGAAATCATTTTTGCATCAATTTATTTAAATTAATTAAACTAAACGATATTTTCCTAATCCATAAAATATTGATATTCGCTATCTTGGTAGGCTATAAATGGATGAATCAAACCATTCCTGAATGCTGCACATGAGCAAAATTTTATTAAAATGTAAACGAACTAAAATTTTAAACACACACGAGAAGGATATATTTTGCTTGAATTTTCAAAGCTTGTCAGCGACGAGATTTCCTTGTAGCTAACCAGTCATCTTGGGTCATTCGTTGCGTAAAGGATTTTCTCTATGTATTCTTACATACATGTTCATCTGTCCGTCTTTCTGCTTGTTTAATATCTGTCGTAAACACTTTCCTGGCTGCAAAAACGGAGCTATTGATTTCAAAACGAGTTGATACTGAAAATGGACCAAATTGGTCGAAGGACACGCCCCCACCACCGCGTAAACTGAGAACATCTCTATTTCTCAAAAGGAATAAAAAATTGGTTTTTGCCCATTACACATAAACTATAGCAGATAAATGTACAAAAATGGCAAACATTACCCAACTTTATAACGCACTAATATTTAATTTTTCTCAATACCTTTAAAACGTGCAGGAAAAAACGTCAAAAGAACGCAGTTACTTTGTCAATTACAAATATGGAACGCTCCTTAACATGTCCGTCTGTCCATATATCTGCCTGCGTAACTGTAGTATTTGTGGTAAATACTCTCCCATTAGCGAAAATGAAGATAACCTACGATTTCGCAAAAGGAGACTTGGAATGACACGCCTATATTATAGATCATAAAAATTTAGTTCTTTTACTTTTTTTGTCTTTTTTAGAATAACAGTTACGGGTATAAAAGATTCTATCATCACCGAATATTATTTTCTTACTTGTTTTATTTTATGCTAAAAAGGCTCATCAACTAATGGAGAAACACAGAGGTGTCCCAAATTTAATAAATAATGTAATAATAAATTCAAAATATATGTCAATGAGTATTTCCATTGTAAATGACATTATAACCTAAGTCACGATCCCCTGAAATAAAAAGTAAAAATGCCTTCTATTTAGATTTTGCTTACACCCAAATATGAAAATTATACAAAACTCAATGTAAAAATATATTCTCCTAAACGATGTACGATAGTAGTTGTGCTTGTACGTTTCGGTTCTTATATTATTGTTAGCTTTGGGCTTACTACCAATCGATAAACCAATTGAAAAAAGTGCTCATCATTTTACATCAAACTATTTATTGTATTTTATATTTCACAAAAACAAAATCTATTCAAATTTTTTGAAAAGCTGAAAAAGTACCTGGCTACAGGGAGAACATATAAGACTACTTTTTTGCCGGTTTATCCTAATGGACAGTAATACACGCACAATCGACCTTTTCACACACTAAAAACTATAAAAGACCAAATCAATAGACTTGCATACATTGTTAAGTAATACATAATGTAAATATAAAATGCTTAAATTTTGCGTATAATCTCTTTCCTTCTTAATATATATATATATATATATATATATATATATATATATATATGTTAACAAAGAGAAATGGGCACATACACATATAGAAAGACACTAACACTGAATGAGTATAAGCTAGAAACTATAAATAAAATTTGTTCCAATCTATAAATAAAACTATATAAGTTCAACCATTAGCAGAAAACTATAAAGTGAAAATAAAAAATAATCAAGCCGATCCGCTTTATAACCTGCACCATTTATCAACCGAATGTAAGGCAACAATAAAAAAATTTTAAAATTTTTAAACTACAAAACAAAAACGCACAATAATAAAAAAAAAATTACCGCGCACTACATGTGTCAAACATAAGGTATATACAATTATCATTCATGTAAGAACAGACGGCTAACCAACTAATTTACGAATGTCAAGAAGAGTAGGCGAATTTTTGAATTTGCTTGCCACTCGTTTCTTACGGTGGACTCGTTGATTACATGCGCATATGCGTACATATGAATGTGTGTCTGTCTCTATATGTATGCAGAAATAACTAGCGAATAATGTTCACTGCACGGCGAATTCAAAAAAGAAATGCAAAATGGACAAAGTGAAAATGCATACAAAATTTCTATATGGAAACTTACAAATTTACATGCATGCATGTATATATACATATATATATATATATATATATATATATATATATAAAACACAGGTTTCATAATATTCACATTTCTATAGGCTATACGTTTACAAATCAAACATACGCAAGAACACACATCGTGTGCAATGCACAAACATGTATATATATATGGGCTTTCATAAGTCACCCAATGTGGGTATAGAGTCCATGCTGTTCGCTCGGAATTGTTGTTTGCTGTACTTTAATTTCTATTTCACTTTGCACTCACCACGCACACATACACACAATACTTTCACAACTACTTCAGAAAGAAATGTGCTTTTAACAAAAATGAAAAAAAAAAAAGAGATTACTACACTTTTTTTAAACAATTCTTTTTCCACAATTGAAAAATTTATTGAATATAACAAATACCATATACGGCCTCTTTCTGTTAGATGAAACACTAGAACAGGACACGATGCTTAGATTATAATTTCGAGTTTTTTCTTCGTCACGCTGCTGTCGACTCGCTGCATTAGCTACAAAGTGGAATTGTTTTTTTTTTATATTTCTTTTCGATAGCACTTTAATTTTTGTAATGTAAACTTCCAAGGATATTTAGAGAATTGATTAAATAAACTTTGGTTTTTTTAACAATCTTAAATTTACACAAAATCACAATTTTATTAGAGTTTCTCATAGGCAACGCGTCAATAAAAATTTCAACTTTACACTCGTACTTTTCAAAATGGCGGAAAATGATGGAGAACACGACAAACAAGGCGAATTTAATGTTTTAGTACAGTAATGACGCCGATGTATATTTGCGACCAATTCAATCGCTCTAACTCGCTACAAACACATTTCTTCAAGCAAGAAACACCAACTGAAAAAATTTCGAGTACTTGCAATAGATTTACACATTTCACAATGAATAAAATCAAAAATTTTATCAAATTTATCAAGTTTCTTGTTAAGAGCTTTTATGTCAAACACCAAACTACTATAAATTAATCTTTTAAATATATTTTACCAAATATTTTTATAGTTTTCTCTAATTTTAGAACGCGAAATGTATTTGCGACATCAACTTTCAGTAATTTGGTAGAATTAACTAATGGCGAAACTTTCTTAGTACATCTTTGAAGTATAGGAACAAAGTTGCCAAACGCCAAGAATTTGTGAAAAGATTCTGGTAACATTTTAAAAATGTTAATACACTTGTCGTTTTATGTTTGTAAGGAAAATTTCAAAAAAATGTAGGAATTGTTTGTTTTTTTTGGATCTAACGAGCTGTATGTATACCCTGTTCTTGTAAAATATTTTTAATAATAAATATTGACATCTTGGAATACTTTTTAAAGTTATCTATTTGTTTCAATATGTTAAGAAAATACTTAACTTATATCTTTTATTTTCGGTGGAGAAGATCTCCGGTTTCCTACAATTCTTCTTAACACTAGGGTGAAAACACAGTGAACCTTTTCTTATATTCCCCAATCTGCCGGAGAAATACAACTTACAAATTAGTTTGCTTTTAAATTAAATATATCTAACTGCTTATCTTAAAAACTTTTGCAGAAGATAGTTCGTATGTCGTATAAAAATTTATGCATTTTTGAGACGAAGCTTTTATAAAATATATGAATTTCAAACGATTTTAAAGAATATACGGACAAATTAAATGTTCGAAATTATAAGGCCCCTTTTAAGCCAAAATGTGTTGTCTTCTTTACACGTGGTGACAGTCCGGGGATAGCCTTAAATAGATATAATTTCAGTCCTTCTGGCAACTATCAATTTATTACTTCTCAATTCGCCGCAAATAAGCAAACCGAAATCCTTTTCAGATTCCATTCTTTGTTTACGAAATAAATCTGTGGTGTAATTGCTTACAAAGTGATAATTTGCTGATAATTTTTAAAGTTTCTACATTCGTTTGCGAATTAAAAATATTAAAATCTTTACAAAACATTCGCTCAATAACCATGTCGAGTAGAAAAGCTTCTCACGCTGGAAGCTGGTATACCTCATCAGGTAATAAAAAAAGGTTAATATTTTGGGTACATTTAACGTTAAAGAACGAAAAAGACCACAATTAACGTTCCACTACAAATTCAACTGTTTAATTTTGGGAAATTTTTCACAAACGAGGGAAACATAACAAAGACATCATTGTCAAAAAAAAAGGTTTACGATGTACATCTGATGGCAAAAACCTACTTAACATTTCTCTTTTTATCATCACCTTCTGCTGCTTGTTGAAGTGATTGATTTTGTTCCTTTAAGCCTTTCTGTATCTCATCGATGCGATCGTATGACGTATTTATTGCCCATGTCATCCGTTTGGTAAGTTCATTTACCTCAGTTCGTTGCTTTTTTAACTGTTCTAAACCTCGTTCGAGATGGCTGCATGCTCGAAAGAATTCTCCGACTTCTGGTATATCAGCAAATTCTCCTGCATGTTTATTAAACTTGGAACTAGCGGTTTTAGTCATTTCGTTTAAACGATTTGTCTTGTAATCTTCATCGAATGTGCGCCTCAAATCGTCCACTGTTGCTTTAAGCGCTTCATCAGTGTTGCCACTTAGATTCAAATCTTTGATACGATCCAAGAGACCGTTGAAATTAAAGCTTTCGAAACGACCACCAACATTTTGGAACAATTCGTAACTTCGCATTAAATTCACGCACATATTGTTCAAATCGTCGTCAATGTTATTAAAACTGTTATCTTGAAATAGACCGTTATTAGATGAATCGCTTCGCGAAGGAAAGTAGCGTTGTCGCTTGCGCTCGCTTTTGTCGTGCTTGGGAGTTTTCGTATTATTATCCTTCGTTGCGTTTGCAATTTCAACTCCTTCAGCGTTCGGACTAGTGAATGAAAATTTTTAATGGAAACATACGACATTCTTTTATAAAACTTACTTATCTTCAATAATAGAAACCAACTCTTTGCGTATTTCGTCTAACATTGGATCTAAATCCTCAGATTCCGTATTCATTTTCTTTTTTATGTTTTTTTTTTTTATTTAAAAATAAAAGGAATTGTAAAATAATAATTATTGAGCAGGAGTTTTTATTGTATTTGAATCCAAAACTATTCATGAACTGAAAGTATTTGCTTTTAAATGACTATAAAAAATATGTATACTATATATGTTACCATCGCAATCTTCAACTTGTGTTAGTTGCTTTTGTCTACGTTTTGAAAAACCGAGTGAGCACTCATTATGCCCGATTAAAGTTGATTTCCTAGTTATTTCTGATGTAAATATTATGAAGTGACCAGTGAATCCGGTACGAAAATGTAAAGAGAGAACGAGAATCTATGCCAGCGTTCTATTTTTCAGTTTTTACACTGTGGTTTAAATTGTTTCGTTTTTTTTTTTAATTTTTTTTTTTAAATAAAAAACGTCAACCTTTAATTATTGGAAACATGGTTGATGTACTTTTAAGCAAAATGTACACGAACGCACTTTTTTTTATTATTAATTTGACTTTAAAATTCTGAATGAAATTCCAAAGCTAGAAAAAAGAATCTTTCAATTGAAAATTTAAATTGAAACAGTTATGGTTCTATTTTCGAAAGATTAAAAGATAGAAATGCATTGAAAGATCCAAAGGTATTAGCATACTTTACAGGTTTGTTGTCATTCTATCAATGAAGTATTTTGAATGTAGAAAGAAAAGAAAATTGTTAATAAACTATTAATTTATAGCGAATGAATTGAGGCGTCAATTGGATAATTGGCTAGCATCTGCTTGCCTGTCCCATGGACCCGCTCGCGCAATAATTGCCCCGTAAGTATTTTTGAACGATACAAGTTCCATTTCGCCGCGAATGAATAGTTGTTATATTAAACTTTCTTAGTCACGCTGGTTATACATACTGCGGAGCATGTGGTGCCTTCGCTTATCGTCAAGTCAGTCCGGCAGTAGTGTATGTAAATTGCTTAATCGTGAAAACTATTTTTCATCTAAATTGTTTTTTTTTTAGTAAGAGAATTTTTATATTAGGACCTTCCCATCATGTTCGTTTACGTGGTTGCGCTCTTTCGGTGGCTAAGAAATATGAAACTCCTCTGTACGATCTCAAAATAGATATTGAGGGTAAATGTTGATTTACGACAAAAAAAAAAAAAACTTATTAACGTTGAGATTCTAGTTAATGCTGAATTAGAGAAAACTGGTCACTTTTCATGGATGGATATGAAAACGGACGAGGATGAACATAGCATTGAAATGCATCTGCCTTACATTGCCAAAGTTATGGAAGAGTAAGTCAAATATTATACATGGTCGAGTAATATTTACTCTTTACGCTGAAATTGAAATTTCAGATTCAAAAATCAATTTAGCATTGTGCCTGTCCTAGTTGGCTCCTTAAATCCTGATCAAGAGGCTCTGTATGGACGTTTATTTACTAAATATTTTCTTGAACCAGAAAATCTTTTTGTGATATCATCCGATTTTTGTCATTGGGGCCAACGTTTCAACTACACGTATTATGATAAATCTTCAGGTCCTATATATAAATCCATTGAGAGTCTTGATAAACGGGTAAAATAGGAAATACCAAATTTCAATGTAATTACCTTCTAATCTTTATATTTTTAGGGGATGGAAATAATTGAGACTTTAGATCCTGCCTCTTTTACTTCGTACTTAAGAGAATACAATAATACAATTTGTGGTCGTCATCCTATCGGAGTATTGTTAAATGCTGTTAAAAGTTTGCAAGAAAAAGGCTGCAACACAAACTTTAAATTTCTAAAATACGCACAAAGTAGTCAATGCAAACATATGGACGATTCGAGTGTTAGTTATGCCGCCGGCTCCTTGGTTTTTGAATGCTAGGTTCCGTTAATGTATTTAATTTGAGATGCACCGGTAGATGACAAAATCTACATTAAATAATGTTGGCAGCAAGTTATTCGCTTTAAATGTAATTTTCTTCTCTGTCTGTTTTATCGCTGCTTTAATTTATTATTTACTAATATGTGCTCTATAACTATTCACAATCAATCCTTTTTTTTGTATATGCCCACATATGTAGAATTAATTGATCTGATAAAAAATAGAATTTTTGTTGAAATGTGTTATTTTAACTTTTTTCCTTCGTTTTAATAAATCGGTGTGTAGATAAACTTCTACACAATTGAAATTTTGTTTCAAAAATTTTTTAATAATGAGCCAAATAAGCTTTGCGGCTAATGATTTCGTTGGATTCGATATAACCATCTTTGGTGTCGAGTTTTCGTCATTTCGTGAACGGTAATGATTTAAAATATCTATATTTTTTTGAAATCGTCTTGTACTCGATAACTGCCTTAAATTTATTTACAGAAACTTTTCTTCAAGGATTTTGTAGCAATTGTTTTTTTTTGCAAGATATGCTTATATTCATTATAGAAGAAATGAAACTTATTACAAATAATAGAAAGAATTGTGGCAGAAGGCTGGCACTTGCACATATGTACATATCTAACCGATGATTACTGATAATGTTTAATAGTAGACCCCTACCAGAAAAACGTTCACAAAGCAACAAAGCAGCAATAAGAGAATTCAAAAATATTGTAAATAACTTACCAAGCATAGCAAATATCGCTTCATCATTTGTTGCAAATATCCGGGCCGAGTCTGTAAAGGTTCGGTGGCTGCGACGGTTCAACCGGCACTCTCATAAGCAGCAAGAAATCGATGATATTTATATATGTTCTTAAAGTCGTACGTGTCCATGGTTAATCCCAACTTGGTTGCCTTTGCTTTTTTATAATTGCAACGCAATGAGCCGTTTTTCTCAAAAGGCTCATGAACATATTATCAATACTAATTATAAATATGCACTTTTATCCTGGAGTTTTTAAAGCTGCAGAAAACCAAGGTTACAATTTTCGATACGGAAATGAAAATTTGTACATGAACTTCATTCTTCATTAGCAACACTAATCTAGAATAAATCTCAGAAGGGCAGAAATTCCTACAAATATTTCTTTACAAATAAGGAAGACTTTACTTATTGCAGTAAGTGGAATTTTATCTTAGCATTAAAAGAGGAAATTTCATTATGAAAAATGAACGTAAAAAGAAAAAGTCTAAATTAAGAAGAAATATGCGTTAATTTCTAATTCAAGGCATACGTTATTTGCAGCGAAGGTGCATGCGAAAGACGAATTTAGTATAGGTTTAAATATTTATTTTTTTTTAGGAAATTAAAATAAACATTCCATTAAAAAAATTCACAAAGTGTTGCATGTATGTTTGTTGTTGTGTTTTCTTTTATAATAAAATGTTTTGAATGAAAAGTATTCCGTCTTTCATGGGATCAATGATGCGCGATTTCTTTTATCATCTATAAATAGTCACGGCCGCTGTAGAATAGAATTGTTCATTTTTTTACGATAAATTTATTGCGAATGCGTTCGTGATCAAGATATATCTTATCTAATTTTCTAAATTTTTTTAATTATCTGATAACTTAACACACAAACCTATTCGCTTGTATAAGCTTGTGTGTGTAGAGATATTTTTATTTTTACCACCAATTACTAGCGGCATTGACATTGGTATTAGATTTTGATCTCGCCGAATTGCTGCCATTGAGTTGAGATATTTGCTCATCGGAAGATGCAGAAATTTGTAAATTGTTCATATTTTGAACAAAATCGTCAAGATATGGCGATGCACGATGTGTAGTGTTTGGTCCTTTTTTCGGTAACAAATTATTAAAATCCAATATGGAATTATGATTATCTTCGCCATCCCGAGATGCTGCTCCCGCTGACGTTGCTGATTCGTACTCGTAACTTATTGTAGATTCAAATTCACTTAGATTCAAATGTAAATCCGTACTCGAAAACATGGCAGAATCTGCCGAAAAAGAATTATTTAATTGTAAAGACAAGGAAATTTAATGGAAAATTTATGTGATACCTTTATTAAAGTCGTTTAAATGATTACGAAAATTTGTTGTTGTTCTAAATACAGTTTGTTGAAGGTCACCACGACCAGGTGAATCGTAAAGTTGAGCAGATGATGGTCGAGTACTATAAACAGGTGTAATTTCTACACAGTGTGCTGACGGCGAATTGGCATTTCGACCGAAGCTTGTATCGTCGACATTATGAATGGAAACCTTAACGCAAAATAAAAGTAAGAATACAATATTCGTTCGTTCTAAAGCGTATTTTGGATATCCATCACCTAAAAAAATGCAATTATAAAAATCGCTATTTTTTTCTTTGCTGTTTTTTTTTAATTGTAAGTGGTCAGTGATTAACAGTGCAAAGGCTAGACATTGCAAGTTATTAGGGAAAATATGAAAATATATATGGATGAAATTGACGGTTTTTTAGATATCATGACCGGACTTAAAGACAGCCGTTTGATATTTCAAAAATTTAGACTAATTGGAATTCAATAAAGGTTAGTGCTAATCATTTGCAACCTATCAAATCTCTTGCTAATCACGTATATTCGTAAGTTATAATAAAATTTTATAGTTCATTTGTTAGTGATGAATACGAAAAAGAAAACAATTTGAAAACACTTTAGCTTTATACCGGGGTCAATTATACCTCATTGTTAAGATTTTGTCCGGGGATTAAATTTTTTAAAAAAGAGGCATCATCGTAACGTATGACACCAGTATTGGGAATGCCATCCAAATAAGAACCCGTGTAACCGGTGATTGGTGGCGGCGAGTCGTCGCCGCAACTGTGGTGCATATGAGTACCGCCTCCACTTCGACTCGCAAAAACATCGAAACCATTATAATATTTAGATTGTTGATATTTTTCCTGCAAGGATAAATCGGCTGCAGCTTGCGAAACACTTTTCCGCCCCACTCCCATCGTAAACGACGTATTGGAATTTACTGAAATGAACTCTTATATCAATATATACTGTTTTCTAAACTGATTGGAAACGAAACTCACAGTTATCGTTGCTAAGAAGCGATGGTAGAGTCCATGTTTGTTCCTTTGATTTTCGTTTTTGCTGCTGAGCGTTCTTAATTTCACTACCAATGGCCGAAATACATTTCTGAGCAGACGTGGGTCTCGCTATTACAGCCGCGTCGCCGGATAGTCTACTACCACTGCTATTACTAGTAATACTTTCGCTAATGCTAGTGCAACTAATGCTAATATTATTATGAGCGCCAGACGCGTTGTTTTGCAACGAATCATTTGAAAAATACGAAAAAGCGGTTGAACTTCCCGATGCCGGTTGAATGATATCACCTTGCTGCTGTCGCTTCTGTTTTTGAGTGGCTTTGGCAGCTTCAGCTGCCGCCTCTTGCGGCGTATAATAGTTGACATTACCAAATTGACGATATCCACCCAAAGCTAACCCATTTGTAACCGCATGATGTAACGCGGGATTACGTATGGTGTACATACCATTGTCGTTTTTAATAATAGCAGCTGGTTGATCAAGCGGCAATGGGTTCGGCAACGTATAATTTTCCGCGGAACGACCTTCAAATACAAAATGAATTTATTTGAAATAAAAACAGCAGCATTCGATACAAAATATGATGAAAGAGCGTATCTTGTTTAACAGAATTCCTCTAAAAAGCAAATTTTGTTCTTTTTAAATAAATTTTCTTTGTTAGGAAGCAGAGTTAGGTGCATGTTTGCGGAATAGCAAGTGTACATAACGAATCATTCAGGGAATGTTTCTTATTCGTGTAACTCGGTGGCGGTCAAAGAGAAGTAACGAAAGAGAAAGAGATACTAAGCTAACCTAACTACTAACTTTACTACTAAGAACCTAGTTACCTATAACAGCCATCTCTAATAACTCCAATAAGTCTGGCGAACTCACAAAAATGAGTCACAAAAATTTCTGAAGTTCAAATTTTTTTAACCATGACAAAGTGATTACAATTAGGATCCAAAAGTTGAAAGCCTGACACCTTTAAATCTAATCATCAGGCAACTAATTAATAGAACACTTTAATAAAAGACATATCAGAGCAAAATATATTTGCATTAAAGTTGTCTTCTAGATCTTCGTGTATGGCGATTAGATCGTATATGCGAGATGGCAACTTTTATGGTCTTCCGCATTTAGTTGAATATCTTTCATTTATAAACTATTACCATTGTCCATTTTGGTAGCGATGTTCGAATAGAAACCACTGATCCTTTCTAATAAACGTTATCCAATGAACAAATATATTGAACTACTATGGCACGAAGAGAACATTTGGGGTTAAGCGGAACTATTTACCTGGCAATATACCCGGTTGATTCAAAATGTTAGCTGCTGCAGCAACTGGTCCTCCATGAAACATGGGATTACGCAAGGTAATGATTTTAGTTTGGCCGTTATTGCTGGCTGTAGTAGAATCGGTCGTTGCCTGTGTAGATCCATCACAGCCGTTTTTATTAGGCTTTGATTTATTACGTCGTTTCTTGTTTTTTGATTGCTTAGCACTACACGAAGGATTTTTAAACTGAAGTTTACACGTTGGATTTGACTTGGCTTCAACCATAATTATTCCACTTTGAGGGTCAATAGCTGCAGTCGATGCCACGCTAGCATACGGTGCACTGTAATATGAAGACATTGGTGTTACAGGTGGTGCTATAATGGTGGCTCCTGGATGATGGAATGCATGCGTTGTGGTAGGGATGGCAGATTGTGTTTGCAAAGGCTTTGCCAATTTTTTAATGGATTCGGATTTTTGACGCAGTTGTTCGCTTTTAATAGGATCAACTTTAGTTAATGTGATGCCTGGAGGTAACGAAAGATTTTCCACTTGTACTCCTCGATTTAATTGATCCATTATACTAACATTAGTCGAAAATCGTTGACGTCCGTTAGGCACTGTTATAGAAGCATTAACAGAACCAAATTCTTCTGAATTCTCAAAATTGGGTGAAACAGTATTGATAGCACCAGTCGTCGTATTTGTCGTTGGATATGATGATTTCGCCGCATTTACTTCACTCGAATTAAAATAGCCCATGTTATCGGGAATACCTGAGCAACAATCCTTATGAAGAGATAAACAAAGTTTTTGTTGTTTTTGCGTGCTTTTCTTACTGCGTAAACTTCGTTTTGAAGAAGTTTTAGTTTCTACTGTAGACAATGTGCGTTGCTGAGCTTCATGTGTTGCACATTTTGATTCGCAATTTCTAACTGCAGCGCGATTATCGTTTTTGTTTTGATTAATTACTGCGGAGTGCGTATTGCTAGCGTTGTTAGCGACCACGTTACGTTTACTTTGACAGCCAGTAGTTTCTCCAGTCAATAAACGATTATCATTTTTGTTTTTACGATTATTAATTTGTCCCGGTAGATGTCTAACTTTGGCGTCCGGCAGTGGATGCCTGTCGTCTGAAAGTTGATTACGTGTGGTCTCATTTTTGCCCACTTTACTATTGGGTTGTTTCTGATACTGCGTATTTGATCTGTTGGCAACCACTTGCTCGGAACTTTCTTTGATGGGCCTCCGGACAACAGCCTCCCGCTTCTTCTGTATCTTTTCTACAGTAATCTTTTTAACAACAGCTTTCTGCATTTCAACATTTTGTTTGACCTTGTTATCGCTCTTTGCCAGTTGACGATTTATTTGCGTCTTTTGTTGAAGCAAATGCCGATTCGTTTGCGCTTCTTCACTCGCATCAGAACTTGAACGAGCAGACGATTCCATTTCTGAGTCAGAATCATGTAAATGCAATGTTTTGAATGGATTATTATCAAACTGGCCATTATCTACCAATTTTGGACGACGTAGATTGACTTCCTTGCTTAGTTTCAACGCGGCATTCAACCGCGTCTTATCTGATTCTGATGCAGAGGATGTTGGGAGTGGCACGGTGGGTTTCGCTTTATTTTGCTTTTGTTGTGAATTTAATTTTTGTGGCTTGTCCACACTTTGCTTCGATTGTAAAACCCTTTGCCTGGGTAATTTTGCAGTGGGTACTGTCTGCAGTGATACTTTATTTTGCTCCTCTTCCGCTTCCTCAGACTCTGATGATGTTGGTGGTGGTTTATTTTGTATCTTTTTGCTTTCGCTTATTTTCTTTTGTTTGCTTTTTCGGCCATTTTTAGCGGCCATTCTGCCGGTTGAATTCGAATTATCAGCTGGCTTTTGTTCGTTGGATTTTTCCATGTTCTCATTAATTTTCATCCGCTTCATATTTGTTGTGTTTGAAGGCTTTAAGCTACTGACAGAATTTTCCCGTGTATTCATTTGACTACTAATTGAATTCGCCGACGAAGATGAGGTTGTAGCCGCTGAGCAGGAAGTAGTACTTGAATTTGAACGTCGTAGAGTAGATATATGCTTAAGCATCGTACGATTATTTGATATTTCGTTGGTTTCATTAGTGGAAATAGACGTTGTGGACGCCGAGTTATTTACATTTGCTCTAATACGACCTTTCGAACAGTCTATATCGTTTCGCGCGCACTGATTTGCTAACACTTGAATGGAAGCCTTCTTTTTAGTGGGTTTGTTCTGTTGATTTTGTGATTGCTGCTGCTGAAATTGTACACCTTCTTGTCCTTTATAGCGTTTATCGTCTTGAATACGCTGAGTTTGTTCTTGTGCTGTATTTTCAGCCTCAGCCACTAGTTTTGCAAGACGACGTCGCTCCTTTTTCAATTGGGTTTTTGATAAATTTGATGATGGAGGCGGTACAGTAAGTAATTGTTCTGAAACTTCATTTTGATGCACTGCTTGTACGGTAGGTACTGCCATGGTAGGAATCGGTGTTAGTGGCAAAGAAGCATTTCCAGTTTGCACCAATTGACCGTTTATGAACGTGTATAATAGCTTGTCTTTATCTGGCGAACTACCTTTCGCCGTGACAGTAACCTGCGGTTCAGGAACATTTGGCAAATTAACGCGCCGAATTGTCACTATACGCTTTGAGGGATCTGTGTTATTATTGCAGGAAGTATTTGCAGTCATAGCAGCTACCACATCCGGAGTTAATTGTGGGTTATGCGGAGGAGCATAACACATAGGTGCGCCTCTCATTAAATCGTAAGGACTCGAGGTTGGTATGCTTGTTCCGGGATAGTCCAAATTGTAAGGAAAATGATTGGCATGAGCGTAGGGCATTGCGTATCCTTCAGGAACTACATTCATATTGTTGATCGACGCAATGGAAGTAGTAGCTTTAACCTCCCGCTCGCGTTCAGCATCGGTTGTCAGAAATTTGGTCTTGTTTGTTTTAGTTTCGCATTGACTTTCTAACTCCTTCACTTTTTCGACTTGCTGCTCTTTAGTGGGTAAATAGGAAAATTTAAATTCCGTATTAGTCTGTTTTACGGTGGCTATAAGCTCCAATATGGCAGTTTCTACCTTCGCTTTGGCGCGTTGCAAATTTTTAATATTCGCTTCCAGTTCACTGATTTTCTTCTTATCGCGCTTTTTACTTCCTTTTAATATTTTTAAATAATGCTTTTCGCTAAATTCCTTAAAATAGATGTTATAAAACTGACCACGCAAGTCTTGCAATTCAGCAATACGTTTTTCTTCTTCTTTTCGTTGTTTCTGTTTGGCCTTTTTTGCCGCCTTCTTAGGATTTGTTGTTTGTGGCTGAGATTTCTTGCTACTGCCGGTCTTATTTGCAGAGCCCTCAATAAAGCTTAGCGTTTCTTTTATCCATTTTTGTTCGTTTACAGGTTCTTTAGAGTAATTATCGATCAGTTCGCAAATTTCACTCACAAAGTCTAAGTTATTGGGACTCTTTACCTGGGCTGTCGAAACTTGTGAGATCATCTTTGGATTAGTTTTTGCACACCCATTAATCATCAATTGGTGTTGCTGTGAAGCCGAAATTTCTTGTGTAGTGAAATTGCTTAATAATATTTTCTTATGTGAAGTTTCTAAATAAGGTTGTTGTGTTAGTTGTTGCTGATTTTTGCTGGTTTCTTTACTTGATTTTGTATGCAAATGATTTAAGCGTTTGCATAAACTGTTTAAGCATTCCAAACTGTTGTTTCCTTTATTGCAGTCCGTTTCTAGTTTTTTAAGTTGATCACAATTTGTGACCGGGGTATTCGTAATCAAGGGATGACTTAATTTTAAAGTTGGCGGTGCCTGTGGCTGCGGCTGTTTCACATTACTTGGGGTTATTGCCCCATGCGGTTGCACTTGTGATTCTACCGGTAAGGTGGATGTTGATATATTACATTTATTATTTTTACGATCATTTACTATTTGAGATAATTTTTTACGCAATCTATCACGAGTTTCATTCATTCGCGCGTGGTTACAATCCTAAATATGAAAAAATTTTTGTTTACATTAATTATATACAAAATTATGGAGCTTTGTTACCTTCCTTAGACGTTTTTTGTTAGCATGATTCTCTTTACAATGATCACCTAAGTCATTGTGATCAAAACAACCTGCAATCAAAAACAATTAGAAAATTACATTCACGAATATTTTAAAAAAACTTGAATATTTTTCTTTGGATAAGCATTTTGCGTTTAATTATTTTTTGATGCAAAAATTACATTTTTTAAATTTTTCTTTACACATTTTTTTCGGTTGACAATCCACACTATCCGACGCGTTAGACGCGTGTGATGGTTGGATTTCAGTGGGTGTGATCACAGAGGTCCTGGCAGTTCCAGCAGGCGGTAAATTTCTGCAATAAATGTTCAGTGTACATCTCCTTATTTACATTATTTTTAAATTATTACTCACTCATTTAATTCATTTGTGTTTAAAATTTCGTTTAGTTTTTTATCCATTTCCGCGCTGTCTGCTGCTTCCACGCACGAACCATTTATTCTGAAAAGTAATGTAAGTATTCATAAATTTAATTCTTATATTTTGTTTCCAATTTATTCATTTCTAATTCTAAGAAAAGCTTATGACTATTTAGGAAGGACAAGACTTTTCGAAAATAAGATAAATATTTGTGCAGATGTGCCATTTTCAAAATATTGATAAAATGGGTGTTGAAAATTTGGTATTGAGGGGTCAATAACCTTTGTTATATTGCTTCTTGTTTGGTCTTACCAAGCTTCCAAAGCAGTTTAAAAAAAAAATAAATATATATACATAGAGTAGAAGTACTCCTGTGCAGTATACAACCTACATGGGGCGCAACAGAATCTTAGGCGATCATGGGCGGGCGTAAGTCAAATTTTATTATGAGGCTAATCTGTGAAGCTCGTCTTTGAATTCGCAAATCTCGGTTGTATACATCTGACAGTCATATACTACGTGGTAACATACATTGTGTGCTACATCTAGCACGTATCATGGTTGGCAATGAAGATTTAATTGAATCTTAATCGCGTTACGCTTTCGAGTTCATGTTCCTACTTGATTAGTGTTTCGCTAATAAATAATAACTTCTTAGAAAATACAATTCGCAGAGTCCATATTCTATACGAACGGCAAACTTACTTTGATTCAATGTCATTGTCGTAAGGCGATAAACTGGAATAAGAAAGATAGAAAATATATTGGCTTACTAATCATTTATGGATTGCAATTTATGGTACCTTTTGATTTTATCCAGAAATTCGATAAACTTCGTATCGTCCTTATTTCCCTTTAAGCTCTCGACATTAACTCGTATGTCATTGTTACATAGCTCTAAGCACTGTAAATTAAGCGGTATTTTCTTAATATTTTCCAAGCAAGGAAAATAGCTCGCGTATATGGAAATCACATAAATCCAGTAGATTTTCACCACATAATCATGAACATCCATGACATCAAACCGATTATTCGAGGCAATCATTTTCCGATTGTAGAACATTATATTCGGCAAAATTGAACGGAGTTCTTCGCGGGTCATCGACAATGGTTGATAAAAGCGTATAAGTTCTCGGGATAAATCTAATGATATTTCATTGTTTAATATTTTTCGAGCTAGCTGGCATTGCGCTAATTTGCAATTGATACAAAATTTGGCTTCCTCTACGATCTCATAAGGATAACGTTTGCGATCTAAAATATAAATGATTTATTATTCATAGTTTATTGTAAGTTTTTCACTTACTATTTAAGTGGCTAAAGACTGCCCATGCGATGTGATAGGTATTAAAAGAGGGCGTTAAAGATGAGGGCTGACATACATCAATCTTGTTATCAGAAGGTGTTTTGTCTTCACTGGGAACGGCGTCAACTTCTCGAGTAACTTCACTAAAGGCAGTATTTTTCGGTTTACTTTCAATGTTACTGGTCTTAACGGAGGATAGAAAATCATCGTTGGTGCAAATGTTCAAAATTTTCGATTCGTAGAAATTCACCTCTTTTTCTCCAAGAACATTTAGTGCCGAACATTTATGGCAAAAGCCATCAGCATCTTTTCTGGGAGGTAAAGGTCCACCGGCTATTGAGCATGTTATACATTTGCAACCTCTGAAACAATCAAAGGCAAATTGCATTTAACTAAACATTACTCTAAAGATACATACTCTGAATGATATTCCAGCAAAAGATTACATTTTTTGCATTTATCTTCAACAACTAACGTGTTCGGTGGCTCAAAAAAACCTTTTGGCCACTTTGTTTTGGCATAAGTCATAATCCTGTGCCAAACAAGACGGCGATTCTTTAAGGAAGCAAAATTATAAAAATCGCTTTCACCGGCACTATCCTGAAGAGCAAACGCAATCGAATCTTGCATAACGGTATCAAATATTTGAAAGACATCCATAGAATTTTTGCGTCGTTCACGTTCCAAATCGGTTAAATTGAATTTGTTCAATTCAATCCACACATCAGTCCAACGTTTATCCACATAATTCATAGTATCGTCAAAATGTATGTAACGTTTAATGAGAGCAGCATGACGTGATGTCAATTCTTCGTCCTTAAGCTAAAACAAAAAAATTATATGCATTGTTTAAAGTTTTATTTTTTTTTTTTTTTTTTTTAAGGAGATAAATATATTTATTCACCGTAATAATGCAAGCTAACATAGTGTCGGTTAAATTCAAATAAACATGCTGCTGATAAAGACGCTGACACAACAATTTCCATGTTAAAGTAAATTTACGTAGAAAGGCGTTTTCAAAAGCAAATAAACAGGTTGCTACCTTTTCCGATATCCGCATTATTTCATCATAGCCATTCAGGATATCTAAGTAGTAGTAGATTATTGAAAATAAACCAAAGAATGTTAAATGCAAGTAATTTATTTTTTTGAATTTACTTACACGTAAGCATTTCTTCAGCTGGTATTTTATTCTGATCGGGGTCAACAATTTCGAGAAAACCCTCAGCGTATGCTTTAACTATGCACTCTACATGAAATGCTAATATTTTTAGTAACAGCAAAGGATTATTAACCATTAAACTAAAATAATGAAAAAAATATATACATATATAAAAACAGGAAGAAAAACATTCAAAAGAAGTCTATTAAGATGCATTTACATTGAACTAAATAAAACAAAAACCATATTATCCGATAAATATTCATCATGTATAAAATCCATATGTTCAGCCATTTCCCGATAATAAAAGCCAGTTGTAATCCAATAAATTTTCTTATTACTATTAAATAATTTTTCGAATTTATTGTACGCGGTAATGTTTCTAAAAATACAAAATAAAAAAAAAAGAAAATTATAAGCATTTCTTTAAAAAAACAAAAAGAAGAAAAACGAACTACTGCTTACTTGAGCATAGGTCCGTAAGCCTTTATTAAGACATCAAGTAACATTACTACCATATGAGCAGCTCTAAAATGATCTGCCATTATACGGAAGACCAATTCACGATATTCTTCACAACTTTTGCACGAACAAAAAGTGAAAAACTCGTTGGCAGGGTGGGTCACAATAATATTAGATACATCCTGAAATGTTATAATAAAAAGTCGTAAAATTTAAATTGCTTTTTCATATAATGTATGCGCGATATTTGATTGTAATTTAAAACAAAAGTTTATACCTTATATTTGGAATAATATATTTTTAGAATTTCGTATAAACTGAAGCTTTGAATAAGATAGAATTTAAAATCAAAAATCAATGCTCAAGAGTTCTTTCTACAAAAATGATCAGGTTTTCGACAAAGAAGAAGAAAATGATAGCCCTTTTAAGGCTCTTTTTCTAAAGTGGTTCTAGAGGGACTAGAGGGACTAGAAATAAAATTTAATTCTTCCAGATAAGCCTGCCAAATGGCAGCAGCGTTTCAGTGCACGAATAAACAGATCGATGCACCTACAGATACTCTTTAAAGACTTTTCTAACCGCATTTCTACATGCTCGGCAAAAGCTTTAGATAATTTTTCGTGTAAAAGACGAAGTTTCTGAAGCAATGATCAACAGTTTCGCTTCTTTAAATGTGAAAAAAAATCTTTTTAAATTATTTGAATTTTTAACTTCTAAGGGCATAGCATATGGCTGTCGACTATAACGTTATATGCAAACATCAAAATGAGTTAGTAATTAAATTTACGTCAAATAACTTCTTACCAAAAAAGGACTTAGATGACAATTCTTTTTATCCTCTTCACTGAGCGCAGCAAACGCTCTTATACGTTGTTTATCAATTTCGACATTTATAACATTATCCTCACGGCGACTTAACTCAGATAGGGATACAATATCTTTAATAACCAATTGCAACAACAGTTGAGGAGCTAGTGGATCGAAATCTTTTATAGCCAGAATTTTCGATAGGGCAACAATTGGATTAGAATCATCTATAACAGAAATAGACGATTTGCCAAAAAGGTTTGCAAAACGTAAGCTCAATTTCTCCGAATCTAAAGAAGTATCGCTGGACACACTACTAGTAGGTGATAGGCCGGTTGCCCCAGCAGTTACTTGTGCATCTTTAGTGCCTAGAGCTTCAATTATATCATAGCCATATGCAGAAATATCAACATCGTCAGACATTTTTTGACACAAGTCAACTTTATCCTTTTCAATATTCCTCTCATTACGTAAAGATGGTTCGCTTTTGGCAGCAGCAGCACAAGATAATTCGCTTTTGCTGTTTCGTCTATCTTCATTGTCTTTTTCCTCGACCGCTTCTAAAGCAATTTGGGCTTCTTTCAGTAATGCTGCTTTCATGGCTTGCCAATCAAAAGACTTATTATTACGTGTTGGGAAATTGCTTTTCAATTGTACACTAATCTTTTCCGTTGGTACTGAATCTTCCTCGGTGTCCGAAGATACTGAAGAACTTTGGTGTTCAGCCCCCAATTCCTTCAAAGCGGAATTCATAGACATTACCCACTTGGACCTAATTAGGCGTACATCGAATTTTTTACTTTTCTTTGCATCCATCTTTCCGAAGGCACCAGTTAATCAATTTGTTAACTTTGTTTCGTTCCCAGCAAACTCGCAACGTTCTCAATACACAGCATGAATGCTGAAAGTAATCTCACAACAAGTTGGATGTGCAAACAAAAGTTAGATTTTGTTTGGAATTGCGAGATGCTTTCGTCTTTTTTTTTTTTTTCTCTTTTTTTTTGAGATCACTCTAAAATAGACTGCAGTTTTTAGCTCCTGCCACTTCCTTTGCTAATTTGTATACATGTACATATATATTATCGCGTTTTCACACTTTGCTTTATGAAATCAATTCGTTGCAAATTATATATTCTTTTTTTTCTTTTTTTTTTACTATTGAACAGTTTCTCTATTTGCAACGGAAACACAATTGATTGATTAACTTTTTTATTTTCAATTTTCAAACGTAAAAGAGCATAAATAGTTGAAGTATATAAATTTATTTGATTTAAAAAATAGTAATTGCACAATTCTTTTATATTTTTGTACACAAAAGCACAATTATTGGACAAGATTTTTCGTCTCAATAAGAATATATGCACTTGATTTCTTGGATTTTTCTCATGTGCAAAACTTTTCCATTAAATACGATGGTATATTAAAACCGTAGAAACATTTGTAACTTAAAGTCAAGAACAGATTGACAGACGTACTTTTTTCCAATGAAAAATTCTAAAAGTATTCTTGAACTAGCTGTTTAACTATTTAAACAATCGCAAAGCAGTTGAGGTTTCTCTCACAATACATATATTTTTTATTCATTATAAACATTTGAAAGGTATTAAAGATTCGATTCAAAACTATTCTAACACTTTCTCTTGTTTATCTCTATTGTATTTTATTTACAATTCTTCCTCGCTTTTAGGGATTTCTCCCCATTCTCGGTATATAACTGTAATGCCAAAAGTATAAAACCCTTAGATTTCATTATTCAGGGTTCAATCAATGCACTATAAATATGTAAAAGATGCTTCTTTAAAACTATTTAATCTTTTCATTTATATCTCTTACCATACATGGGAAGGAAAGCATTCGGAACATCTTTGCAGTTATTTACAGATTTAATCAATCATTTTTAATGCTTTATTATTTTAAAATAATTTGAAAAGTTTTATCTTCACTTCTTTTACAATTACGGCTAACGTAAACAAAAAACAGCTGAGATAATAATTCCAGATAATTCAGCATTTGCACAAAAAAAAAATCCACCATAATTCAGCATTTAGCGTCACAACAAATCAACAAGTGTCATCAAGACTTTTCACCGCGACGAAATGGAATATCAGAATTTAACATCTGGACATATAAGCCACAAATCTATTGGCTTGGTCCATCTCCACCCAACGAACCAAAAAAATTTAACATCAATTAATAAATATGTGAATTTATTTCATCCAGTCGAAAATCTGTAACCACAAAATGGATCAGAACCACGTTACGCCAATTTAACCTTGCCCTTGGATATATATATGTATATATATATATATATATATATATATATAAATATATAAGTTGTGGCCTCAGTGTCAGTTTATTTTACTTTAAATTACAAAAAAGGAAAATGTCTTTCCTTTACCAATATTGCAGAAATTTTGCACTCTATACCACTTGTGGTGCAGGGTATATTAACTAAGTGCGGTCATGTGTAACACGCAGAAGGGCCTAAGATCGCTTCAAAAATCATAATCCGCCTATAATGTTTTCACTTGTTTTGAATGGGTGTATAGGCCAACCACGTGCCTACGAGGTCCAGTTAATCTCAAAAAAAAAAAAAAAAAAAAAAACAAAATAAAAATAAATAAATAAAAAAGTTCAAAATTTAAACGTTAACTTATAGTGAAGTTTGAGACGCAAGATTTGTCGTCATATTGGACTGCGCGTTTGCTTAATTGCATATATTATTATTATTATTATTATTATTATTATTATTATTATTAATAATTTTTTAATTTAGCCAGAGAAATAAATTCCAAGACTAAAGTCTTAAAGCACAAGCAACTAAGGCTATCGGCTCTATTTACAGTTCTACCGCACTTGAGATTTGGACCCTTTGCTTACTCGGCTCCTCAGGCGGATAATAATTTTATATATATACAGTTGTCTCATTGATTTAACAGGAAACGTTCTTTCCTTCGGTACACAAAACATGCCGTAAACTTTTCCACACATTTGAAACACTAGTGCTTTCAGTATGCTTTAGTACGACGAAATACTAATGTTCAGCGATTTTTGTCATGAAATTTTGGAAATTCCAACTTTTTTTATAACGTATCTTTTGAGAAAAAGTCGTTATATGGGAAGTGGCCTGATCAAATCCACTCTTAAAAGCCCAAAATGAGCAAATGTATCAAAATTGATCAAAATATCGCAGTAATTACGAATGACGAATACAAAAATACATAGGCGGACAGTCAGACAGATATGCAGACATGCTTCAGTTGATTCAGGAAATGATTTTGAATCAACCAATATAATTAAGCCAAGTGCATCCGCACAAACTTAATATAACCAGTACTGCAAGTGGTGTAAGACATAACGACATTTGTCGTTATGCATATAATATGTACGCTCCCCCAAACACACATGGAAACACAATGGAAATTCCTTTAATTAAAAGAGAGTTTTTTTTTAAATAGCATTTTAAACAAAATTTTTCTCGACGCAACATACTTGTTTGCGAATTTTAAGTGTGAATGCTGTAGACAGTTAATTTTTAATTACATTATACATTACATACATTAACTTTTCGAAATCATTGATGTAAAAGATTGATGTATATTAAATGATTTACATCGAATGTATCGGTTACAAATTAAATTGCGCTACAGAATTTTTACACTGCATATGATTTTGATGGGTACAAAAATTGACATCTCTTTAGGTAGAACACTTTCCCCTTTCATTCGTCCGTCCGTCTTAGAGTTGTTATTAAGTTACAAGCGTGAAAGTCGTTACAAAGTGCTAAGACATGACGAATATTAGAAAAATTTCAAAATTAGCCATAGACTTATCTACAATATCAATAAAGAAGTCTGTAATCTTTTACAGAAACGAAACTGAAACGTAGCGTAAATATCCATCAAGTCCAAGTACATGCTCAGCTAAATGAAGCGTTATAATGAAGCGAATGCGTGGGTACAAACACCGTCACGGTACCTCGCGGATAGCGTGCTTGGCCAAATATTTAAGGGGCATGTTAACGCATAATAATGCCACTTTTATACGAGAAATTCTTGAGCATCTTGAGCGTAAAAGAATTGGTCGCAAAAATCGAACTGTGCGACGATGGGTCTTTCGAAGAGTATTTGGAATAATTATAATAACTAATTGGGAAGGAATACCGTTAATATTAAGGCATATTCCGTGTGTCGGGACTCCAACTTAAAATGCGTAACTTTGAGGCGACCCTTGAGCGCGAAGAAAAACCTGTGGCAGATACTACAAATACGACAGATGCTTGTGATATCAATTCTGTAGCTGGTGTATTAAAACTTTATTTACGTAAATTAATGGCGCCATTGTTTCCGAAATGTTATTTTGAAAGCTTCGTATCAGTAGCAGAGATGGCCACGAAAGCTGTCATAGTGAGAGGTATACGCCAATTCTTACAGAATTTACCTAATTGCGTAGTAATTATCATACGTTATGTGCTCGTCCTATGCATAGGTTCACGAGAAAGCCTTTAGAAATTCATATTGCCACCTTATCTACTACAACTGCCTGGAAATTTGGGGCCCTACGACATCATTCCTCGCTTGTGCTTGTACGAAAATGCTTTCTCTCTTTGCCACTTTACAAGGCAATACATGACGCAAACTTAATCAAAAATTTTACTTTTTGCTACACGATTACAATTTTCTTTTAATCCTCGTTTCAAACATGAGCCTTAGTCACGGTTTAATAGAAAATATTTTGCTTTTTGTTTTCAGATAACACAGTCACGGAAAGAAATATAAACGATCTCGGGAAACCATGTCTCCGACGACTGCATTTTCAAAATTTTCGCATAAAAATTAAACAAAACGTAGCTCAAACGTTATTCTTTAACAGGCTTAAAAGTTTGGTTAATATAACTCGTCGATTGCATTAAACGAAATTACAGAGAATATGTTTTTTTCCTTCGAAACTCTTTTAAACCCTTCATAAAAGTTTGGTAAGTAAAAATTTTTGAATAGTTTGTTTACTTTTTTTTGTTGTAATCCAAGGGATAGAAATTAGATGATTCGACTTAAGGTCAACATAATTTCCCTCTAGTCGACAATTACTAGTAATTATAGCCTGGAAAACGGGTTTTACACAGTTTCGAAACGTTTGCAATTTTTAACAAATACAATGAAACGTACGAATAGGAAGTTCGAATTTTGAATACCTTACAAATCAATTTTGAAATTTTTTAATTTGCATTTTTTTCAATCTTTTCACAAATGAAACCGCAGCGTAATGTTAAAACAATCTTCCTACGTGTATTCCGTTAATATATGCTGCTCAAAGTGCTTGCAAAATATGTGATAGAAAACTTACTTGATCAGGTTTAAAAAATTAATAAATTGATGCTATGTTCATTTATTTATTGTTATGGAGGTTCTTGCAAAAGCACAGAAAAATTTCATGCAACAGTAATCAACCCGTGCATATAACTTAACTGTTTGACTTTCTAATAAGAGAAAGATTAAATACATAGCCCTGAACTCGATAATATATTCGCATTTACCAAAGCTCATCCTAAACTGTTGGCCAAGTTATACCCCCCACGACCATTATTAGAGGCGATTTATGCTGGTACAAATCTTTGGTTAATTCTTGAACTTTTGGGTCTAATTTCAGAGCAACGAATGTGATATAGTGAATGATATATAGTTTTATACAGAAAAATTATTATTTCTAGAAAGACAAATATACGAAAAGTGATGTGTTCTATAATATTACTATGAAGAGGATAAAAACAAAAGAACTAAGAGAATTACGTATTCTATGAGTGATCCGTACTTTTTCAGGTTACAAACGGAATAACAAACAAACAAACAAAATCACTAGTCAAGAACTTATTGTTATACAGGTTTACACATATAAATATATAAAAATATTTTATTAATATTTGCTTATCAAAGAAAACAAGCATATAAATAAAAAGGAAAAAAAAAAGAAAAAAACAAAATCTGTGCTCATCATTATGAAGTTTACAAATCTTTAGACATTTTTATAATTCAAATGCACTCGTAAATTTATTGATATTTCTATTGAATCATAGAAATATTCAGTGCCAGTTTACCAGCGATTGAAAGTGCATCGTTAGAACTTGCAACACCCTCTCCATGATGTTTTTAATATTTTGTATACTAAGTACAGTAATTACTTTGCCACAAACTATTAGCGGCGATGGTGTCATAGAAGTTTTCAAATGGAAACAAATGGACTATTATAATCGTGGGAACAGTGAAGCCACAACGTCATCTACATTTACTTCTCCAAGTAACACAAATAATAACCGAAAAGGTAGCGTATTAATGTTTTTCATAATTACGAACATTAAACACCAGTTTAAATAAATGTACACGATATACAAATTTTACAATTAAATCTTAACGAGAATGAAAAATAAGCAGATGAAAAAAGCAAAGTTATATTCAAATGCCAATGGAATTTTTTGCATATGATACTAAATTGAATTGAGTTTTCAATAAATTATTGATATATAACACCAAATGAATACATACTTACGATATTTTAACATAAAGTAAAGGGAAGATCCGTACGTACGCTGCCATCAGCGTAATATTATATTTTAAGCTAAATTCTTAAGCGACACATCAAATACATGACTAAAGAGGGAATTGTGATTAGAACCGGATTGATTATCCCCCTGAGTGGCCGAGTAAGCAACAGATCGTGACTAACAACTCAACGCTCGGGGGTTTATGTGACGAGTGCGGCAGAGTTTTCAATATTGCCGTTAGACTTAAAGCACTAGCGTTTGACTCTTTGAACTTGTACTTCTCTGCCTAAATTAATAATAATAATTATAAAAAGTAAGAAAGTAATATTCGCAGAGGCCGAATCTCACATACCAACCACTATGCTTTTCGCATTCTACTCTTCAAGTTCTTTTATTTGATACCCATGTTGCTGGTATTATTAAAAAAAAATTAATCCACCGAGTCGCGGTGTCTACGATATTCAGTTTAGAATTAACCTATTTTTGGGCAGATAATTTACCTTCATTTGGGGAATGTACAAAAGGCTTTTAAACATTCTGTGTTGTTTGCGTTATGGTACATAAGCATAAGACCTCAAAAAAGTGAAAAAAATAAAAATTAATCGTTTGTAAATTTGTGTGGGTATGGCCGATTTTTTCCATTCTTGCACGTAAAGAGTAGAGTATTTTGTAAAGTAAATGTGAAAATGATCAGCCTTCTAACTTTTATAATTTCTGTATAGTGAACGAAAACGTACAAATTTTTGTTTACGAATACGGAGTCACGTTCTGTTTACACTTCACTGCGGGCTTCTGCTCCGACCAATTTGGCCAATTTCCAATATCAACCTGCGTTCAAAATCTTTCAATGTTTCTACCAAATTTGAAGTCGATATCTTCATTTTTACGACCAGGAGAGTGACAACAACAAACAAGACTCACAGACGGGCAGACAAGGCTTAATCAATTCAGAATTTCACTCTGATCGCTAAATAAATAATTTATAGCGTCTCTGTAGCTTCCTTTGCGTATTAGATAGCCACATCCCCATGCATATATACTGTCTTTCAGTTGCGGTTTTCGCTGGCAACTATAATTTATTTGTCATTGTTATAATTTTTTTTTATTCCTTACAGGAGTTATATATTTCCCGGGTCAGTATTATGGGGCACGGAGCAAACGTCAGCAGGAGCACATTATAAATAACGCAAGTCCCTCATATATTCCATATAATAATGTTCCGATGGGAGTAACACATTATAAAGGACGTCTATTTATAACTATGCCTAGACGTAGAGTTGGAATACCTTCAACACTGAATTACGTTGATTTGCGTAAGGATGGTAACGAAATGAGTCCAAAATTACATGCTTACCCAGATTTTGAAACTAATCAGATCAAGGTGCGTTGAGTTTCATCTTCATGTAGAAGTCATTAATGCATATTTGTTGTGGTTTTTGTTGTAGGCAAACTCGGGAAATTTAGTTTCCGTTTACAGAACCAGTGTAGACTCGTGTGGACGTTTATGGTTTATTGACACGGGTATATTGGAATATCCTAGTAAGTTATACATATATATGTATATATTATAGAAGAAAAAAATTTCACTTAAAAGTCTCTATATACACGTATGAAAATGCCAACGTGCAGATAATCGAATGCAAGTTCAGAAGCCATCAATATGGATAATGGATTTAAGTACAGATCGTTTATTACGACGTTTCGAGATACCAGAGTCTACTGTAGAACAAGGCCAAGGTTTGGCCAGTATAACTATCGATACTGATAAAGGATGCGATAAAAGTTTTGCTTATATACCGGATTTGGTTAATAATCAGCTTTACGTTTATAGGTAAATATATTGTCATCTCCTAGACTAAAAATATTGTAACTTTAGTTTGTTCCAAATAAGTAAGCTTATGTGACATCTGATTACCTAAGAATTGAATATTTTTTCTTGAAATACCTGGTATATAAAAACGGATAATATGTTAATTTTTATGTTTTTCTAGCTTGGAAACAAGTAAAATTTGGACATTTCAACATAATTACTTTCATTTCGATCCGCTGGCCGGAGATTTGAATATAGGCGGTCAAGCATTCAGTTGGAGCGATGGAATATTCTCAATTACTATAGGTCCCAAAGATAGTGATGGTTCACGTGTAGTACTCTTTCATCCGATGGCAAGCCATAACGAGTTTATTGTATCTAATAAAGTACTACAAAATGAAAGTCATGCTGAGAACGACGACTACGATAGGGACTTCAAATTGCTTGGCAGACGTGGCGACGCCCGACAATCGACCATGCACGAATACGATCCTCATACTAATGTAGTCTTTTATGCCGAAATACAGCGTAATGGCATTAGCTGCTGGAACACAAACAAGCGTTTTTCTTCCGATAATCATGGCACCGTAGCACAGGACTCGCAACTGATGATCTATCCCAGTGATTTGACGGTAAAAATTTATTTCCAAGCCCTTCTCCGACGTAAAAATGTTGATTTACGTTCTGTTTTGCTCTCTTTCTCCCTTTTGCAGATTGATGAAGACGGTGTTATGTGGGTTATGACCAATTCTATGCCAATTTTTATATATTCAACTTTAGATACGAACACTTATAATTTCCGTGTTTGGAAGCAGATGACATCAGAGGCAATTAAGAATACAGTATGCTCTTGAAAGTAATAAACAATTTTCGACATAATTTTTGTATAAAAGAAGTTTTATTTTCTGTAGATGTAGATTTCAATAATAGGAAAAAATATTTGAATATTCTACAAATAAAAAGATGAAAAAAAAAACGATATCACGTCATAAATCTAACATTGGAAAGTTCGTAAACATTGTTAAGACAATTAAATACGCAAATAAATCGCTTTTTAATAATAATAAAAATGAGGCACTCTAATATTGCATAGTTTGATAAAATGAAATTTAACAAAAAAAGGGGAAAAATGTCCAAAAAGACGAAACAAAAAAAAAGGAAAGACTCTGAAGCAACACTTCTCTAAAAAATGCCACTTAATTAAAAGGTCAGTGTGAATAGACCTCTTTGTAAACCAGACAGTAGAGAAGTCTTAACATACGGTAAAACGAAAACAAAAAAAGAACTATGTTCGATCTGAACCGAATCTTTTAATAGCCACCATTTGTTTGCTTGTTTGTATTGTTCTGTTAATCGCAACATGCTAGGGAAGCTTGAGAATCTTATTCTACAACTAAAAGATAAAAACGTTTATGCTAAACATAACAAAATATAAGTATATTAGCCGAACAATAATTTAATATAAATAAAACACATTCGGGGATTACACAAGATCGTATTAGAGAAGAAATGACGACAGTTTCGATTTTGGCTTCTGAGCGAGACACCTTCGTCTCAGCTACGTGAGTTCGGTAAAAAGTATAAGATCTAAATTGGCAAATTTTATGATTAACTCGAGACAATTTTAGGACATTCCAATTTTGATGGAGATCAAAATCTAAGTTTGGTAAGCGTATCTTGTAAAGTAATGTGAAATTATCAAAGATATCGCTCTATAGGGGATAAATTGAAAGTTTTCGTAATAGCTGAATGAAATACAGTCTTTATATATATTTTTTAAATACGCAAACACAAGACAACGCTGTCGAAACTTTAGGCTAATTAAGTTAAGGAGAAAAGAAAGTAAAGAATAAGGAATAGAGCAACAAAGTACACACCCCTACCAATGTGCTGGATATGAATTGCAATGCTGGAAAAATCAACTCACCGCGTCTCGGAGCTTAAAAAATAATGGAATACTTTCAAGTATGTTATTCGATTGCGTTAACCTAGGTAAGAAAGTGAATCATTTGTTAATTATAAATCTGTTTCTAACAATGAAGATTGCATTAATTACAATTAATGTATAAATAGATGAATAAAAATTTGAATTTTAAATTCCGCTATAAATCGAATAATTTTTTTACATTATCTAATAGATGGCTTCAACTTGCATGCTAATGAGAAAGAACCAAAAAGATATAATCAAAGCTTTCTGTACTTTTCAATATTCCCTTTAACGGACAGACGTTCATCGTAAAATAATGACAAACTTCATTTAAGCTATCCCTCTCAGTAATTTGCAACATTGCTGCGCATTATCGTTTTTCATAGATATTTCTATAATAACGGCTTGTTACAAGCAGTAACGGATATTAGATAACGAAGTCAGAAACAGAAACCATATTTGCAGTTACTTCATCTAGTATGGAAGAGGAGGAGACAGACTGGAGAACTTGTAACCCGATTAAAAAAACTTCATTGTCCATTCGTTATGCCTAAACGTGTCTAAAGCTCGCAAGCAAATAAATGTTGTCCACTACATAATCTGCACGTAGCTCTAATAGTATCTATTTTTTATTCTTAAGATTAGAGTTTTTAATTTAAGTATAGGTGTTGTCTCTTAAACTGGCTTTGTATATAAAATATGCCATAATTTAAAGACTTAATTAAAAATTACATAAAATACATGTGAGAATTTAATATATTATCTGTATATATATGTATACGTTTATAAGATTAAAGTTTACTAAAAAGAGTATTTGTGAAAAGATGTTATATTATATTAAGAGCAATATTTGTGACTTTTTCTGAAAAATTGCAAAAATATATATATATATGGTTTTTATTTATAATAACAGCACGTTCTTAGTGTAAACTGGATTTCGAATATACTTACTTTACCATTTGTAAGGATTGACTATACGATCGCAGGTTTTGTTATTAAAATTAACTGCACTGAAGAGTTTCCGCTTTTAAAGTCTCTTCGCCGAAATTACATTTAAAATCTCAGTTATCTATATATTCTATTTTGATTCGGTATGTTCGCGTCTCGCTAATCTTAAAAATTAAGGTTATTGCACCAGATAGTCTTTATAGCTACGTAGCGATTTCAATTGTTTTTTTAGCTTTGTTATTAAATCGGATGGTTGAACTAATATCGATATATCACGACCTACCGAATTTAAACGATCACGTATCTCGTTCTCTTTGAAGAAGAGATTTAAAGGACGGCCATTAATTTCAGTAAGTATCCAAAATGTTAAAGTGGAGCCGTCAAAGGACTGAGCCTTAAGCAGAAAAGAATATTAGATTACAACAAAATGAATATTTAAAATGATTGTGTTACCTTGGGTGGTAAGCCATGGCGAGCAGCTAAGCTATTTGGTACTACGTCTACGATGGTTGCTGTATTACCATCGCGTATCAATCCCAAACATTGCCCTTCCCTGTCTCGTCTTATGGCATAACCACGTCCAAATGGAATGCGCCGTAATAATACTTCGACCTGAAATAATATTGAGTAGGTAAAAATAATGACAACAACAATAACATCATCAAAACGTACAAAAAGTGTGTTAGCGTTTCGTATGATCTTGTTGGCCTCTGCCGCTGAATTAATGGTGACACCAGCAATCGATAACAACTGATCGCCGATGTGCAACGCATTATAAAGCACTGGATGCTCCCTTTGCTTCCAGCCCGCAACCCTGAATACCAATTCAAAATTTGTAAAATTACTAACACAAGCATGTGCCGTAAACCTTACCAAACAGCACCAAATGCATCCACCCAAGCTATTGAGCCTAAACAATCCTTTCGACGCAATTGCAAGCGTACACCTCCTGGATGCATTATTTCACGACGCAACTGCATTACTTGTTGCTCGCGTAGAGACATTCGTTTGCTGGGTGAAGCTGATGTTGGAAGATTGATGGCACTATTGGAAATACCACCTATATTGTCGGCAATACGAAAGGAATGTGGAGGTTGACGCAATGGTCCATTTCCATGACCACTAGAACGGTTTGGTAAGTCATTGTTATTTGTGCCCCGAGATTGCTGCTGAGCGTGAGCATCTGACGTAGATGAACTACGTCTACGCTGCTCTAAAGATTCAGAGGCAACGCGACTAGTCGGCGCAAAAGCAGAAGAAGATGGGATAGCAGTGGAATTCTCGCCGTTATTATTAGAAGATTTTATACCTTGTTTAACTTGGCCGATATTGGCATTGATTTGTTGTGAGCATGCCTTCTTTTTGTTTGCTGCCACTTTATTAAATAAATGAAAATCTCTACGACTGGGACGTGTGGAAATCACGGCTTCAGTATGTCCTCGTGTCAGAAAGGGCGTTCTACTACTAAACGGCTTCTGACTGGTAGTTTCGGTAGAACGATTATTTTGAGGAGAAGGGATTCTACGGCGTGACGATAATGAGCTGCTTGGCAGCGGATGAACGACAGAAGTCGTGTGTGTATTGGAAGATTGGGCGGAATTTTTATGAACTTTATCTGCAGTACTAACATGTTTTGGACTTTGGGGTTTACATTTCTGTTTAAAATCTGCGCCATTGGCTGCAGAAACTTTAATTATTGGAGAGGGCGGCGGCACAGCCACTGCACCACCATCTTCATTAGAGCTTGTCGGAGTTAACTGCCTTTGGCAATTCCATTTTGGTGACGCACAAGTACCGGGCGCAGTCGCTGTAGCTGTAGGCTTTTGACCGCTGCTCGGTACACTTGACGATAGGAAAACTTTGTCGTAATGTAAAGGATTAATTTTAACTGAAGTTGGCCTATCTTCTGCCGCCAACCCATCGTTATTTAAAGGTTTTCTAATGAGTATCACTTCTTCTTTGATATTATTAACCGCTATATTGGTGATGCCAGATGCATTGGCTGATAAAATTATCTTTTTAGATAGTTTGGGTGTCGACGTATGCGAAGAAGACGCAGAAGTAGAAGGCGTTGCGAACAAAGTGCCATATGTAGTTTCTTTACCCAATACATGCACAGTGGTTATCTGCTGATTCTGCTCATCTGTCATGGTAGCTGCCATTGGGGCGGACGGAATGATTTGTGTTTGCTTCTTTGTTGGATTGGAATATTGATTGGCAGTTGATGTGCTCTGCATTTCACCAATTACCTGAACTGTTGTACTAGTATTATTACCAATACTGGACGGAATTATTTGTACATTACTTCTATAGTCATGTTGTTTTGCTGCCGATGTTACTGGGACGAGACTTTCAGGAAACTTAAATATTTCTTCTGCTGTGTTTTTATGTGACAATTTTTGAGGATCTTGCACGTTCTCATGGTTGCCCATAGCGCATACGTTATCGGCAGGTGTAGATACTTGAATGATTGTTATATTCGTTTTAGCGTCAGTGACAGTTGAAGCTGGCTCCTTTAAGACTAATGAAGAAACAAGATTTTCAAAATCTGCATTTATTTCCAATTCTGTTATGTTGTTGCCTTTGTTATTGGGTATGCTTTGAGTATTATTATGATCGCTCGGTTCCAACATACTTTTTTGAGAAGAAGACGGTTGATTATTCGGAATTCTTTTAGATTTCTCAGCTGCGCCTGCAGACAAAGAGCGTGATGTTTGAGGTCTGGAAAATATACGAAACAATCGGTCAATAACTGGGTTTGGGTTTGGTTGCTTGCTGAAATTGTGCACACAATCCTTACGTAAGTTAATCTTTAAAATGATTAAAACCAATAAATGATACCGTTCATAAATTACCGAAAAGCCTTGCATCCGTAAGGCCTGCCATATAAATGTGATTTATCATTTATGCTATCGTATACAATTTGGTAACAAGCATCTTAATCATCTTATCATGTACTGCATAATGTATTAAGAAAATTCGCAATTAATTGCTTTGCATAAGTTAATCAATACTTGTAACTTCATTTATATCGTTTCGGATATTAAAAGTCCACGTTAGAAAGAATCTTTTTGTTTTAGACGTATGTCCATATTAGGTTAACAGTTTTCAAAACTTCCTTGTTTTATTTGAATTTTCTTTCAATCACATTTTTCCAAAACATATTCCTCTTAAAAAAGCAAAATATTTGATGTAATTTTTTCATGAACAAAAGAGCGATGAATAAACCGTGCGGTGACAATGAAACGAGCGATTCTGAATTGAGGCCGGACACTTTGGATCAATTGTACAAAGGACAATTGTCGGAATTGCGTGAATTAGTATTTCGTAATGGTGAACCTAGTGACATCGACCTCTGTCACAAATGGTTAAGACGGTTTAACAAGGCAAGCGCATCCGATAAATTCGCCCGAAACTGTTTATGCACGTTGATGACGCACCAGATTAGAGAATTTGCTTGTCTTGCTGATCCCTTTACCAATTTGAATAATTGCGCCAGGAGTCTCGAAAGTATATTAAGAGATCTGGACGAACAAAGTCGCACCTATGTGAGTGAAAGCTTAGAAACATTCAAATCGCATTGCATGGGCCCTTCACCTGATCTATATTCTAAGAATAGAAATTGTGATATTGAAGCTGAATGCCATTATAATGATTTAAATGCGAAGACTACTCAACTAGAAGCACAATTACAAGCGCTACAGTTTCAGATAACTGAAAAAACCGAAGAGAACGCCAGACTAAAAGATATAGCCGAAAGATATTGCTTTGAGAAAGATCGCAAAGAAATGAATTTAGATAATATTAAGAAAGCCATCTTAGATGGTATACGGGCGAAATTGTTAGCTATGGAAGAAACGGGCATAAGATCACAACTAAATATTTTTGAAGACACTTTTCGTCATTATGCAGACGATGAAGAATTTATGGAAATATTAAGGAGATATGATTGCGATTTTCAGAATATATTCGCTAAATATTTTAAGTTAGAATTCGATAAACGTAAGTCGATGATAGCGCAACACCTGAATAGTAAATTCTCAAGAGACAAATTGAAAATGCGCGATAAATACGAACGGAAGATATTCTTGCAAAATCTATCACACGCGTTAGATTTAAAATTGGCAAAGTTGCATTGTTTCTCAATAGTAAGACAAATATTCATCAAGTCGCATGACGAATTTGGTGGTATGGAAATATGGGATATACTGAAGGTTCTAGAAGAAAGATATGAAAGCGTTTTAAATGAACAATAGTGCATTTAGATACGTGCTTCTCTGTTTTGCAAATTTTGATCCTCGTACGATTTTTTTTTTTTTTTACTTCACACTTTTTACGCACCTCGGTATATGACGGTCGCATTGTAAAATATTTTGTAAGTTTTTTATTTGATCTGAAATAAAACAATTAATAATGAAGTTTATTTACATATTATTTTTATAACTTTTCCATTCCAAACCTGCTGAAGCTCGATGTCCTGTTAAAACATCTACTCTGACGCTATTATTAACAGAGGTATTGTCGATGCCTTCAGTTGGTTTTCTTAATAAAGGACCGACAGAATCATCATCTCCAGAGCTTTCACTAAGCTGTGTATTTCTTAGAGGGGTCTTCAAATCTTTATCCATTGAAATAGGTAAAGTAATATCCTCCGTATCGGCTAATGATGAAGAAGATGAAACAGCTTCATTAATTTGCTCGCTGTAAGCACTTATTGGATCTGATAACATATTTAGAAGATTTTGCGTAAGAGTATTCGACATGGAAGTGAAAGGCGAAATAGTTGCAGTAACAGAAGTGTTACATGTTGTATAGCACACTGAGTTCGCATGAGATGCCAAAGAGGAGTTTGAAGAGATTGTAACTGCAGTAGCAACAGTAGTCGCTACTGATGCGGATAAAGATGTTATGGCCAAATCACTGGTGGATGTCGAATGAACACCATTATTACTACTACGTGTCGAAATGTTTACAATTTCGTTACTGTTGGAATGCAATAACGGGTTTCCTTGATTTTGAGTACTTTGCGGTGTAATCCTTTCAACTCCAGGCACCAAGGCAGCTGGAACGGGAGGTGGAGCGGGTAATGGAGATGTCGGATCCCTTGTTGGAAGCAAAGGTGCTCTAACTTCTGGTAATTTAGTATATAAATTCTCTCGCGGTGAAAGTATTTTCATTTCTCTTAATTTGGAACGCAAAGTTTCGACCCACTCTTGCATAATATCCCTGAAATATTGATTAATTTAAAACAAAGATTAATACAACTTCAAGCAATAACCGTAAACGCCAGTCTTTCATTGCAAAATACTAATTAATAAACACTTATACCATCTGCAAATAGTTGGGCTAAATAAGTAAATAAACAAATAAACGCTACGAAGCTTAGGTAACAGTAGGCCACTAGCGTGCGTGCTCAACTCACCATGACATCGCGTGAAAGCGAACCACTTCGCTGCTCAATGTGACAACAAACTCAAATTCATGCGAATTTGGAATGAGCGCATGCGATATGTGTAAAGCATCTTGCATAGAAACAACCCATTCCGGATTATGAGATGGCGCTTGGCGAGGATCCGCGTAGCCTTCAAGCAAAGCTTCGGTATCATCGTGCACACAAAATACCACCCAACTTCTTTCAGATTTCTATAAGATTTCATATAAATGCATCTCACATGTGCTTCAAAATGTGCACTAAGACCGTGTACATACCTTTGGACCAACAGTAATTTTTTTTCCATCTGTCGTTAGGCGTTTAAGCCAAGTGTTTTTATGAATTTCACGAAACTGTGCTATCATTGGCGTTACTGGAACCGTGTTATTCGTTGGCGCTCGTGTCATGCCGCCTAACAGACCACTTGCCGCCGCTGAAATTATTGAAGCACCTGAAGCCGCTGCAGGTGCAGCCATTGAAGAACTCATTACAAAACTCCCAAATTATAGTACCAGTAAAAAAATATGGTTAATTCTTTTGCTAATCTTTGACCTCTGCCTGACATTTGGAATAATAGTTATTTTGAATTTGCTTTCATGTCGTACTCTAGGAACAGTTGTTGTTGCAACTATTTTTGCATTCGTGTGTAAATTTGATAATTATTCCAAAGCCGCCGTATTCGCATTTTATTTGTTCTGGGTGATTTTGTTTTTGTTACCGTGGCTATTACTTTTCTGACAGCAAATTCCTTGAAATTCTTGTTTTCCTTGTATAATTCGCAAAATCGGATTAAATGAACACATTGCACTTTCTAATACTATCATAGATTACATTTTTCACTTAGATTAATAAAAAAAAAAAAACAATATACTAAAGTATATATTTTACATTCTTATTCTTATTTATGCAAAGAAACAAAGTATTTAGAATGAAATATGCTAGAAAAATGCAAAAAAACAACAGAGAACTCTTACAAAGCAATTTGGCGACGCCATCTTAACGAAGTTGCCAGACTAATTACACCTTTCACATAACGGTATTGCAATAAATTTATAGTATTCGAATAAGAATATATGAAACGGTTTTCCCAATAATTTTTTTTTTACAATACGAGCTGAATTGTAATAAGGCGCAAGCACCATGAACCCTTTCACCGATTTTCAGAGTTTGAAATTTGTGCTGAATACATGGAAAGCATTTAATGTGCATATATATCTACGTGTTCACTTTGAATTTTAAACCGCGCTAAATGCGCTAAGTTTCACTTTATTCTCTTAAATTTGTTACATTTCTATTTCATTTGTATATATATATATATATATTTATATGTATATATCTTTTGATATACCAAAGAATATTCAACTCTGCCACAGGAAGCCTTTCTTAAGCTCTTCTAACCCAAACAAGTCAAATCCAAATCTCCCAATACTACTATATTGCATTAGACTAGCGTGTATCGTAGAATCCATCAAAAAGGAGATTCTGCACATATAAACTCCATGATTTGTTTTCGAACTAATGTCTATGGAATTACCATTTGTGGCTTGATAAGTGAGCGCAGCGAGCAAAGATTTTATATGGGTTAGGTCGTAATAAATTTTCTGCTATTTTAACTTAACTTACGATTACGTATGCAATGAATTAAAGCTTCAAATCCGGCATACGATTTTTAAAATCACTTAAGTAGAAATATCCTTTTGTATATAATATTGCTCAATATGTCCTTGTTAATTATCGTAGCGTATAGTAAAGTATCGATTGAACGCAGCAATTGTTGTAATGGGAAATTTGGAGATAAACACTACTTTGAGGCAACTCTAAACTGTCACAAATTCGTAAAAGCATTATCGAAAAAAAAACAAATTAAACATTGTCGTTGGAGTAGGTTGAAATTAGAGAGCTCTAAAGTCAAATTCTAGATCCAAAAATATATCAGTTCGAAATATGGTTAAAAACTCAAACGCCGTCAAAGAAACTGGTTTTGTAGTGGAAAAAATTGTTGACAAACGCATAACACCGGATGGTAAAGTGGAATATTTCATAAAGTGGCGCGGATATCCTAGTTCAGAAAATACTTGGGAACCAGAAGAAAACTGCGACTGCCCCGCAATGATACAAAAATTTGAGGAATCGCGAGCCAAATCAAAGAAGCGTGGTGAAAAGAAGCCAAAACTTGAAGAAATTCAGAAGCCTCGAGGTTATGAACGCGGTCTAACAATTGAGCAGATTGTCGGCGCAACTGATGCCACCGGAGATGTTTCATACTTGGTAAAGTGGCATTTCTGCGATGAATTCGATTTGGTATCCGGTGCAGACTTACGTGAAAAGAATCCAGAATTTATAATCGATTTCTACGAAAAACGATCGACATATCAACGCAATATTAATGATCGTTTAATGGGTGTTCCGGATGAATTGAGAATTTTGAATGCTGATGGTGTTGATGTTTCTAATCATATTGCTACGGACACAGTTGTAGCGCCTCCTCCTGTCGCGCCACCGGATGTGATGGCAATGACCGCGGACGTAAATGATAGTGGCAGCGTAGACAGTGCCGTTTCCTACTCTATTCCTGTGCCAGGCGTTGGGAATATCGCTATCGATGTACCACTTCAACCCGATGAAAACATGCAGTAATTGACGTATATTTAGTTCTCACTTTTAGTATTTACGCTTAAATAAAATTTCTTTAACAGCTACAAATAAAGGAATAGATTTATGTTTGCAATTCCGAATCAAGATTGATAAGGCCAAACTTGGTTTGTCTAAATAGTTTAATAAATTCTCGAGCTGATTGTAAGACATCAGGCGCTATTACTATTTGACCATCGTTTCGTTTCAATTTACGTCGAACAGACAGTTTATTAGCATAGGTTACCAACAATTCCGATATGTTATCCGTGGGCTTTTCCAAGCCAACTTCGGTCACATAATCAAAACGAGAGTTTTTATTTAACCAATACAACAGATAATCGGCTATGAGGTCTTCCCCCACTAAGTGATCTGGCAAACATCCCGCAAGGGCGAGTTTCATGCCCATTTCATCATTTTTAATTTTCGGCTCTAATATACCTGGCGTATCTATCATATACATAAGCGGACTTTCGTTAATTTTGATTTTTTCCATTACCGAACGCGTAATACCGGCAATACCGCCAACGTGAGCTACACTCTTCTTACGCAAATAACGATTTCGTAAAACATTAATTAGGGAACTTTTCCCAACATTGGGTACTCCAATTATCATCACGCAAAAATCCTTTTCTCCTTCACGATTATAACGAGTAGAGTTCAAGATTATTTCGTTGGCTAACGGCAATAAACGTTTGATGCCGGAACATTGTTGATTCTTACAATTGGTAAACAAAACATGCTTTAAGCGCTCATTCTCTCGCAAAATTTCTTTAATGTTAGCTTGATCCTTAATCGATATCAAATCCTTTTTATTTAATACTAAGATGTGAGGTTTAACACTTTCGCCAATCAATGTGTGCTGGAAATCAGCATTGCGCCCAGAGAATGGTATTCTAGCGTCATGAACTTCAACAATGCAGTCGACCGCCTTTAATTTTTGTTGCATTTGTCTTATCCCTTTTCCCATATGACCGGGAAACCAACGTATGGGTTGTTTGGTTACAAGTTTGTAAGTCTGACGAAAACTCATTTTTCTTATAAAAGACTATTTTTTAGAGGCAATGCTTATTCAACTGAGTGATGCAAACTACACACACCGTGAATTGATAACCTAACTAATCATTTTAATTCTGAATACACAACACAGATACTATAAGCAATCAGCAAAAAAAAAAACAAACATATCAAAAGAAAATATCTTTGAAAATTCCTAGTGTAATTAATTTCCTAAAAAAATTAATATTTGTGCATTTATCACATGACTATGAATGAAACATCAAGTTTTCATCAGATATTAAGTTTTCTTTTTCATTTTATATGGAAAATATGATTTAAGTTGGCATCACTTAATCTTGATAAAATTTTTATCTTTTTAAATACGAACTAAATTTTGTTTACAAATAATAATAATGCAAACATTCCAATTATTTTTAATGTTCCTCTTCATTTTAAGTAAAAATTTAAGGACTTTACAAAATATCAGTGACAGTGATGGCGGTATATGTATAGCAAAAGATGAATGTCAAATGGACAAGTCCAGTAATTATAAAAAAGGCAAGTTTAAACTAAACAAATGAATTCCATGAATGATTTCGTCTACAATTTCAAAAATTACAGTTTTCAATATAATCATGCAAGAAATTCAGGAAGCCAGGAAGTCGCGCTCACCTTGTTCTACTGATCCGGAAGACATTGATTGCTTTTGTCACCGAAATGTAATTGATAGCGATTTAGGCATTTTCCAAAAAAACGGTATCACGCGTAGCATGCTAAACGATGGTTAGTATTTCCTCACATATTCGTCTCAACTGCCAGGTTTTGTATGTTATTCGTAAGCAACATCGTCACAGCCCTAGCGACGCTATAATGAATGGTTTTTATATTATATAATGGTATATATATTATTTAAATGTTTTCTTATTTCGTTCTTGCATAAATTCTATTATTTCTTTATCTATGTCTATCTTTATTTCGCTGTTCCATCAAGCACGTCGAAGTTAACCAATCTTAACCATACTTAACCAATCTTAACCATCTCAAAATTTTGCAAAATTTAGCAAAGTTAAGTATTGTTAAGCATTGTTAAGCATAAATAAAAAGTGTTATTGGTGCCATATTTAGCTTCGATTAGAAAGATAGATATAGATAGAAGAATAACAGAATTTATAGAAAAACGAAATAAGAGAACATTTAAATAATATAAATAATGGCATTGAAATTCGCCTTCTGCCTGCCATATTCAGAGCACATATATAAACGTGCTTTGCAAACGATTCATTGCATAAATGACCTAGCGTTAAATTGGAAGTATTACGTATAGTAAATCCCGCCGCAGGAATTTTATTTATGTAGGGTATATGCTATTCGTACATTGTCTTAGGGTACTTTATCGTCTTAGGGTGTGTATATAGAAAACTGAGATATGTTTCTAGCAAACGAAAGTAGGCCAGTATATCTCAGTTGCCGTTAAGGATTTTGGAATTTGATCTTCCAACGTATCTTAACGCCAGGCCTTTAGCGAAATGTCGATACCGCTGTCCAAAGAAGTTATAATATGAGCAAAGGAACCATTACTCCTGATGTTTAAATCATCCTCAAAATCACTTGATTATTTAATAACAATATTTTGTTTACTTTTTGCTCACATCTTAACTTTATAATCACATTTCAGCAGCTAAATATGGTACACGCTATAAAATTTATAACCACAAACTTTACAGAGAATCAAATTGCATGTTTCCTTCAAGATGTGAAGGCATTCAACACTTCATTCTCAAACTATTACCTGAATTACCTGATATGGATTTGGTGATTAATACGAGGGATTGGCCGCAAGTACCATTAGGGTTTAATGCTGAATCGAAACCAGTATTTTCCTTCTCGAAGACGAAGGATTATGCGGATATCATGTATCCGGCATGGACTTTTTGGGCTGGTGGTCCGGCAATATCATTATATCCCACTGGTATAGGCAGATGGGATTTACACAGGGAGAATTTAAAAAGAGCTGCTAAGAAGTATGCCTGGCAATCAAAAATTCCTAAAGGGTTCTTTAGAGGCTCACGCACGTGCAATGAAAGGGATTCGCTAATTTTACTTTCAAGAAAAAAACCCCATTTGGTCGATGCCCAATATACGAAAAATCAAGCGTGGAAATCCCTTAAAGATACTTTGAATGAGTCTCCTGCTAAAGAAGTATCTTTCGAAGATCACTGTCAGTACAAATACCTCTTTAATTTTCGGGGCGTAGCAGCTAGTTTTCGATTTAAGCATTTATTTTTATGCAATTCCTTGATTTTCCACGTGGGCGACGATTGGTTGGAATTTTTTTACTTAGCTCTTAAGCCATGGGTACATTATGTACCCTTGCCTAAATATCCAACCGAAGGCGACATTGAGGATATGCTGGAATTTTTCGAAAAAAACGATGATTTGGCTAAAGAAATAGCTGATGCAGGCTATGAATTTATTTGGAAACACCTACGCATGCAGGATGTGGAATGTTACTGGAGAATGTTGTTGAAAAAATATGCAAAGTTATTGAAATTTAAAATTGAAGTCGACACCACTATGATCGAAATAAAAATTAAGAATAATTAGATTAATAATTGACATAAAAATTAATGTGTAGAATAGGGTGAAGCGATTCTCCTAATAGTCGAGGTTTTCTATAGTTAATTTAGAAATCAAAATTATCAAATAATTTATAGTTTTTGAATATATAAAAAAATTGAACAAGTTATGGAGAAGACAGCTGATATGATATGATATATCCCGTCAATCGTGCCCTTTTGAGAATAACCAGCCTGATATTTAAAAAAAACTTTATCTGAGACCGTAGGTTCCTCATTTGTCTCTGTTACTTTTTTCTTATTTTGTTTTTTTTTTTCAATTGTCGTTTGTCTTAACGCCAAATTCAATTATTCGAATTTTTAATCGATTGAAATTCTTTTTTCACAAAAAGAAGAAGAAATTAATCGCATGATCATGGATCATTTATCGTTAATTGAACTCTGCAAAACTATTGCCTTGCCTGTTTACCCAGGAGGAGGGCAGGCAATAGACTCCGTGAGACAATTTCTACCGCTGTAACATATTTCGCGATAAAATTTCTCATTCATTTCATCCATCATATTAAAAATTAGCATAGTATTTAATAAATTAAATTGCTGAAGGAAAAATAAATTTTATCAAAAATTACTGTAGTGTTTTATAAATTGCGTCGCTGGAGTAAGTTGAAATTAGAGAGGTATAAAGTCAAATTCTAGATCCAAAAACATATCAGTTTGAAATATGGTTAAAAACTCAAATACCGTCAAAGAAACACCTGATGGTAAAGTGGAATATTTCATAAAGTGGCGCGAATATACCAGTTCAGAAAATACGTGGGAGACAGAAGAAAACTGCGGTTGTCTACTTTTACCGTTTTTAATAAATTCTCTGGCCTTCTCTGGTTGGGCTATTATACCCGAAAACCTCGGCTTATTTATTAGCTGTCAAGTCTTTTTCTTGTGTTTGTGCAATCTGATCTGTCTTATTCCTTTTTGCATTGAATTTAGCATAGCTCGTAATTAACAGAAAAAAATTCTTTTTTTTAATATCTGACAATTTCTAACGTCGAGTAAAATCATAGCTGAAGCTATCTTAATAGCAACGTGATTAGGATCCAAATTATCTGCAAATTATCAAAATTGTTTTCCCTTGGATTTCCTCCACAATGTCTAGTAAACGCATGTATCCCTAGTGTAGATTAATCCCTATAACATATATCCGGGCAATTAGAGGTTACCATATTCTTAAAAGGTAGCTTAATTAATTGTGCGATGGCAACATATGAACGAACGAACGACGGGTGAATTGCGGTCTTACTTTTTTTAATTGTCGTGAAAAAATCGAAAGAGCCCGTGTTAATCTTTAAATAAAGTTGTTTTCAAGTAATATTTTAAAATAATGGAAGTTTTATTAGTGCATGCAATTCGATAGTCCAATGTAAGCAAAAAGTTTACATTTTTTACTAACCGAAAAACATTTATAATAAATTTCACGACAAATATGAAAACGAACTGCAGTTTAGTGATTTGCCAAAAGTTACTCGGAAATAAAAAAACAAAATATTGGCAAACGGTACTTTCTTAAATAAAAGAATTATGTATGCACGTTATTTTGTAATTGAAAACAACAATAAATCATATCGACCAAAGAGGAAATAAAAAAAAGGGGAATATGCTTGCATGATACTACAGTGCAAGTGACTACGTGTATGTAAAAGACAATGAATTTAATAAAATGAATAAATAATTATAATTGATTTTAATAAATAAATACCTATATGTAACGAGGCGGAGGCAGAAAGAAAAAACAACAAGGTGAGCGACTAAGAAAACTATAGATACAATAAATTTTGTTAACAATTAATTAAAAGGAAAGTAAAAAGTAATCCCATACATTTTTTCTCTTCTTTGTTCTTCTTCGTGCTTATTGATTTTTATTCTCCGCAACATTATTTCAAATAAAATTTGCCATTTAGATATAATTGGTTCATTAATTCACAAACCTAATTTACCATTTTGCTAACGGCGAAGATTAAGTAAGAAGATAATTACTATTACTATTAGAAAGCTTAACAATTTGTGTACCTTCTCAGTTTTTCTTTAATGTTGAATGTTGCGACTATAACGAGTACAGACAGCTCACAAAAGAAATATAGAAGACATAACATGTCCGGAATATGTCAGGCTTACTGATTATTTGTAACTACTGGAAACATTATCGGAGGATTCATATTTGGATTTACGCATACCCACATTTCTGTTCACTTTTCCACTAAATGGTTATATCAAAACGTTAGTCACACAATCAACAATCGAATCTGAATAAATAATAGACAAAACATGATGTTTTTATGGAATGACGTTGCATTTAAAACGACAGCTCTACTTGTCCTATAAGTTAAAAAACAATTGAATTTTTATAGACCTTCGCGTTATTCTTATTATACGCACAGTACGTTAAACCTTTGTCATGAAGAAGAGGAAGAACAAAAATATTCATCTGTTCATAGTTTTCTGATAAAAGTCTAGAATTTCCCGTCAAAATTCATGGGTTGTGTTGATGGTTTTCTGTTAAAACGCTACGAACATGTACAAAACTGAAGTAGGCTTGGCCTTTTCTGTTTTTTGGGTATCTTGAGTTAAGATGGACCAAGCCAATAAACTAAATTTAAATTGAGCAGTAAAAAAACAAATGTTGACCTCCTAGAGACTTTATATAACATTTAAACACTCAGTAAGTACGATTCGCAATTATCTTGTCGTTAAAAATGCTACTATTCTCCGTCAATTAATTATCGATGATTATCTATAGTAGCGCTTCCCAATTGCGTATGTTTTTGTAGAATTTTTTCGCTATCAACTAATTTTATTACCATTTTTGATGTCAAGGTCTGAATATTCAACCACATTAGATGTTCAGATATATCTATCTATCTCATACTTGATATATATGATGGCAGCCCGTTTCTAAAGATCAATTTTTCTATTTTTCACGTATTTGCAATAAACATTGATAAGAAATTTGAGAACCATTATTATTATATAAATTTAGCTAGAGAATAAATTCTAAGACTAAAGTCTTAACGCACTAGCATCTAAGGCTTTCGGCTTTATTTTTATTATTATTATTATTATTATTGTTATTATTATTATTATTATTTAAAACTCTACCGCACTTGAGTTTTGAACCCACGACAATTGAATTGCTAGTCGAGACTCTTGCCTACTCGGTCACTCAGGCGGGTAAGAGGGAACTATACAAATCTGTTGTGTTCAAATCAATTCGTTAATATATTCTGCATCCCTTCCCTTGTGAGTTCTAGAGATCTAGTGAGTTTCGTTATCGAATATAGGTGTCTTTCGCTTCAATTTCCCACTTAGTAATTGTTAAGAAGAAAAAGTTCATAAAACTTCCGGACCTTTAAAATGTATTTACAAGTGAACAATCAAGCGTGAAATTCTAAAGATAATTGCGTATGCATATCGCAGTGTAAATGAATATTTTTAAAGCATTCCTAACGTTGAAGGTTTGACAGCATTACAAAATGAATGTAATTATGCACTAAATTTCTTATATATAAACAAAGTTTTGCATGAGTGGTTCAATAGCCAACCAAAGCAGCCAAGCTTACTTCTTTATTTTTGAAACCTTTAATACTTTAATACTTGCCAACCAAAGCAACCAACCTTACTTCTTTATTTTTGAAACCTTTAATACTTTTTTATAAATGACTGATTCCCATACTCACTCTTAAACTACATACTGAATGATGGAATTCTTTAAAACCCTATTACTTCGCTTTATACGACTTGGAAACTAAACAATAAATCGATGATTGTTTTGAAGTGAATAAAACTTTTTTTAAAGGGTTACCGTAGGATTTTCAAGTATGGTTATCTTTTTTGCGGCTAGATAGTTCATGTTCCTCTTCAGTTCACGTTCGCCTCGACTTTTACTATAGATACATGAGTAAAGTTTCAATTTTTTTTCCTTTTTCCATCTAAGTTAATAAGAAATATATTTTGGTTTTTCAATGCTTATTTCTGGACGTTACCAAGCAGATGACAAAATCAGTGTATCTACTACTTTCTGCACGGAACATAATTACAAGGCAAATGTATGATCGACGATTAAGTTAATGCTTAAAGGCAAAAACCAGTTTTAAAAGCAAGCTTTCTTGTGTTTCTTGTATAAAAAATACACTATTTTTTGTTTATATAAAATTCAAGTGCCAGTTTTAAATATTAAATTAAAGGTATCAACATATATGAAATCATTTGTTTAGAAATTGTAAAGTTTTTAAAGTATCATAATTGGCCAGAGCTAGCCCTAACAAAGAGAGTCCTATCTAATAAATGCTGTACCCTGCTCTTTCTTCGGTGTAGCTCCTGGAAAACAAAGGTTCTTCAAGAAGTATTTGAAAAGCGAAGTTTCGCCATTTACATCTTGTTTAATTTTCGTTCATTGGTAGCTCTTTATATATAACATATAGAGGCTCATTGCAGTCTCTGGGGAAAAATTTTATAAAAAGTTAGTTTACTTACGGATTTATTTGCAAAGCAAACAGTTTATTAGAATGATGAAGAAATTCACACTACTCCACGCAGATATGCAGATCATGCTGGCGGCGTCATTGGGCTGTACTTCTATTTATTTATTTTTTTTCGTATCAACCAGCGAGGTATAGTTGTTTTTGTGGGCTACTTTTGACAGGACACGTCTCTTCATCGCAAAATACCACTGATACGGTATAAGTAGTGAGTTACTGAAACACAGTATAGGTAAGCAGTGCCTTTAACGAAAAACACTATAGATGGAACCTGGCAAATTGTAGTGTTATTTTCGATCATATTTTCCATCTGTTCTCGGTTTCCGCACCGCGTTTTACGATAAACTACGATACGATAACCAGTTAGTTATTTTTGAATAGACTGAATCACCAAAGCTTCTTTCGATTAAAAAGAGAAGCTAATGTGCACACACTACGCTCGGATGTTTATTTTTATCACAAATTGAACTTTAAACTGAAGGGTATGTATTTTTATTGTTGGAACTATAACCATAAGGCCATTTAATGCAATACAGACGCACTTTAAATAACAAAAAAAAGAAATGTATATATATATATATACCAACATGTGGTGAACATTTGTAAACAACAAAGTTTAAAGTGAATTTTGAAAGCCCTACCCACAAAGTTAGAAGGACTTGCTAGTAAATTAACCAATGGATGGTACTGCGTGGAATTTGAAAAAGCATTTCATACTAATTCGTTGCAATCGAAAGCAGCCCAGCGAAGTCAGCGTAGCGTAACTCTGGCTGACACTTTTTTAAAAGCATTTCCCTTCAGCAATAAAGCCATAACTTCAAAAATGTAATTTCTTCCTTTTCTTTAAGTAAATTTGGCTTATCCGCTTAACAATCATTTCCCTCGGGTAAAGCTCACCACTGCATATTAGAAATCAGATTACTTTATAGCCTCAAGTCTAATACAATTTGTTTTCACTTTCTCTGGATGCACAGTTACATGGGCATTGTAGGTAAAAGTGCATCTTCCAGACCACTTTAGCATTCATTTCTTTCTTGCGAGCAGCGAAGAGATAATTCATCGTGTGGTCGTCATTTATACTCTTTATTTTCACAAATAAATAAAGCCTCATGGTTTATCAATTGTCCACTCAGACGCGACATTATGTGTCTTATTAACAGGCTGATGTTCAATTACACGAGATGTAATGATCAGCATCTATTCAAAATTAACATAGTAAACAACAATTTATACACATATGGACTCTTACAATCTCCTGATCATATCCTATTTGTCTGTCCGAACTTATCACATCTATTCGCCACTCCATACATCGCAAATTGAGTATATGTGGTCTTCGTTACCGCAGCATTCTTGACATTTTGCTTTCTCGCAATTTAACAGGTTACGTCGCAATCTTTTCTTTTTTTAAATCCTGCCATTAACACATACCCTCTTACACTTTGCTGCTGTCTCAAAGGGTGTGAAGCTATATTTAAATATAACTAGCAAAGACACAAACCAAAATTTCTTTACCCCTTAAGCCCTTAACAGAATTCTATAAAACGAAGTCTCGGAGTGATTTAAGTCAAAATTCAGTTAAAATAAAGCTTTTGGAAATTTTTTTTTACAAAATATAATAAACAAAACATGTAGCTATGTAAATTAATTAATGTTTGAAACGTCAGTATTTTTACACTATGTCATAAATGAGGTTGATAAAGCGAAAGTTTGCTTAGCTAGTATGGGCAAACCATATCCTGTGAAAAAATGAAACTAGGGCAGGGTGAATCCCCTATTAATAGCCTTTCCAACGATGTGCGGGTTGTATTCAATTTTGCTCGGAGAATTTTTTTATGGGACTTTGAAATGTAACTTCACACCCTTGCTGTCACACCCGTCAATTCCTTCATTAAGCTTTTTATACTCATATACCACATTACATCTTACACATCGGAATTTACTCCCCCGCTCTTCTGTTCTATCCTACGTGGTGGACGAGTAATATGTATATTTTGATAAAAACTAAAAAAAAAAAAAAATAACGTAGCGGACGTATAACACTCAAAATTAAAAAAAAAAACTTTAATCAAATAATCACTAAAATAAATAAATAATAATATTATATACCAAATCTAACCCCAATTTTACGAAGGCCCAAACGAAGAACTCTGTGTTCACATTGGGCCTTTTTTACACATCTCAGCAAATTGCCGGTTGTTCATTTTTTGAATAACAGAAGAAGAAGAATTTTTTCCATTTAAAGTTCTTATAAGACAAACTCATAAATGCACATGTATTTGAATGAGCCATAATATGATTCATATAATCTTTAATCTTTAAGTGTTATTAATGTAGCAATAGATGTGTGAATGGTGAAATGGGTGCAACGAAAGACATGTTCACATCGACTCGATCTTATGTAGGCGAAGTATCGATTAAAGAATTGGCTAAATATTTATCAGAATAACGGAAAATAAAGGTGCGTAATTAGTCAGGATCAGACAGCGAACATATCAACAAGTAATGAAACGCCGTTATTGAATATCCATCATTTTTACAGGAAGGTTTGCACTCCACTCGGCGGCGCGTTTCTATTTACAGTTTTCGAATCGTACCGCGTAGGCATATGTTCTCGACGACAAACAAAAAACATAAAAAATTTAAAACTATTTATAAGAATTGGCTTTCCTTTTGATCTTGACAATTCGTCCTCAGTGATTGAATGATCTGTAGCAGATAACTTCGGATAATATGGTACAATGGTATTGCTTTAGGTACAATGTCACTCATTTTGTGCTGTATCGCACAGATCTTAGGAGCCTTTTGGTTAGATTCGTAATGGCGGCAACTCTAATCCAGTAAATCACACCAAGAACACTTATCTGCGTGGGTATGGAGTTGCATTATAAGCGGGTATCCTCAAAAGAAGTAGAAATTTTAGAGAGACTACGCCTGACCAGGGAGAGCGTTATACGTATAACCGATACAATATTTTATAATAGCATATTGGAATCTAGCGACAGATCCAAAACTGCTGCAGGAAAGTGCTTCCATTCTAGTCGCCAATAAGTAATACTGTATTCACAATATAGAGTACTGTAGGTTTAACCATTTTCTAGGAAATCTATTTTTAGAATAATATTCTTCACTTATAAACACTAAAGCTTGTCAATACTTTACTTTCGTTCATTCAGTATATACATCTATAGCTTTAATCGAGTGTACTCTTAAGTCCCACTACGGTGAAGTTTAAGTGAACGGCACTGGTCGTCATAAATTCTATTTTTAGCGGTAATTGCTGGTGAACCAATTTGCAAAAAGCTTTTTCTTCTTCTTTGCAAAATTCTTTGTTTCTTCAAGAAATCTTGAAAATTTACGAGTAAGAAGGGCGAGGAGATTGTTGTATTCAAGCCTATCCAGAAATATTTGCGATATTTTATTTATGTCCCAAAAATGTTTCAATCAAATTGGAAGCCAATTAAAACTAATACAAACTCTTTTTAACCGTTTGTGTGCCACTCCTATGGATCTATTGGTGTATATTGTTATTGCACGTTAAAAGTTAATAGAAGGTTTATCCAATTCGATCTTTTTGTTTACGTAAAACGAGTGATAAATTCACATATTTATGAACGCATGTGTATTCAATGCACAGTATACCAATATATGCATACACATATATATATATATAATTATATATATGAGTAATTCACGCAATCTTAAAGAAGTTTATACAATCAAGTCACGTTTTCTTGTCAATTGAAGTAATCAAAGGGAATCATTATGTATTTTAGGAGAGCAAAAAATTATTATTATTATGCAAAAATCCCATAAATATATGCTTCCGATAGATTAGAATAGCGTACATTGTTTTTAAAAGTCTCCGTATATAACAGCATTTTTAAATGCTAAAAGATTTCTTAAAAAAAAAAGGATTGAAAACATTTTCTTAATTCCTTTCTGCAAGTTTCTAAACTGGAGCAGACATCAATTCGAAATGTTGGGATTTGATGAAAAGAGAAAGAAGAAGAATTTTGAAACTATCGCATACATTCAATTCAAAGTTGTCTTCTTCCCAGCATATATACTTTGATATTTTATATGAAAAATATATTCGTTCCAGCAATCCAACGGATTCAATATTTTTTCCACTAGACTGCGATTTGCTCACTTATTTTAGAGGCAAATTAATTGAAGACAATTAGTTGTACTTTAGTTAATTGCTTATTGATAACTTTAAGATGTTGTCAAAAACTATTTGAATTCAGCAATGGACAGAATACGTAGTTGTTGCAGCAACCTTATTACGTCGACCAATAATTCCCGGGATTGACATATCGTCCCACACAAACATGAAATTATTGCTTTTTGATGGGGGAAAAATACTGTTCAAACTTGAAAAGTACTAAGATAACTGTTCCCTGTTGAAAGCAACAATTCGTCGGTGATGTTCTCGTTTTAAACAACGTCGCAAGAACACCAATGTGGCTTAAGGTAAATAAACGCCTGAAACGGGCGGATCCTTTAGAAAACATCAAAAAATACTACAAATTTTTTTTTATTATCGAAAAATGTAGTTGCAGGAGAGAATTGACATCAAAAGGCAAAGAAAACTCTTTCCCAAATGTCAACCTAAGTCACAATAGAATAAAGAACGATACTACAACTGGACGACTACAATAGCGAAATTGTATGAATTGAAATTAGAATTGCTGCTCCAGCCATTCCCTGAGAATGATAGAACTGGAATGGGGGGACTGAAGTGTAACTTTGGGGAGCTGACAAACCATTCTATCAAAAATAGATGGTTAGAAGCGTTAAGAGATTGCATCACACTTAAAGGAGGTTTTGTTGATAAATAACGTGGAATACTACGAAAAAATGTTTTTTTTTAATGACGTCTCGGGACTTATTGATCGTTATCTTATATCTTTATTGTGCCACTTTTGGTGAAGGTTTTAAGTTTTAGGAGAGACCCGGGATACAATAAGAGAAATCAAATTTAAAATGTAAGAGAATTTTTAAGAAATTTTTTAGTTTTATCAGCAGAGTTGCAATTTCCGGCATTTGTTTTTATCTAGTTGTATATGCGTTCTTGCCTCTCCATAAACTGAAACGTGCAAGCTTTTAACAAAAAGAATGAATTTGAAAAAGTGCAACTCTGCTTGTAATATAGAAGCGGAAAATCTTTCTCAAACTCTCTCACCCATAACAAGCACATGTTCACCACACCCCAAAAAATTTGCAATTCTCACAGAATCTTGTCAAGGCGGTAGGAGGTCATTTACCACTAACTACTTATTTATTCACCTTAATAGGATATAGAAGGATATTTATGCGCAAAAGATTCATTATTTATTAAAAACTAATCTCTCGTTAATTAAGTCCCGAGTATCTTCAAAGAAAAAGAATAGATTTATAGTCTTATAATCTTATCATAACTCAAGAAAAGCATTTTGTGTCACTACATCTCTGTATTTGGGCTTCAGAACTTAAGATATTTGGACATGGATTTACAAAAGTAAAAAATGTAATCGCGAAATGTTGGGAAAACTCTTTCTTTGCTACTGTAAGTGTTTACATTAACCCTTCGAAAACACTGATGTTATTACTATACCATGCATCACTTGTGGTACTAGTATTTGCGCGGATGTATGCAACACCCAGAAGGACTTGAGATAAATCCAGGTTTTATTATACCGATCGATTCGGAAAATGATTATAACCTTGTCTGTCTGGCTGTTCGCCTTTTTTTCTTGTGTTGAACGTACAGGTCGTCATTTTCAAGATATATTGAGGAAGTCTCTTATATCGACGCATTTTGGCCCAAGGGCGGACGCTATTGATAGTAGTAGTAGTTCGGATTGGATAACTTTTTCAATCGCATCTTAGATAGCGACTTCCTGAAATAAGGCCTTGCGTGGTGTACGGTAGTTAATGGCGGGCCTTGGTTTACTTTAGTGTTTTTATTTGCTTTTTTTTTTAAATTTAAAACTTTTATAAGAGATAATAACGCAATAAAAGATATAATAAAAGACTATCGTACTGGTTTTGTAAGAAGATATGTACTATTTTGCAAAGAGGAGGCATTAAATTCACCTCTCATATCAATTTTTATCGTTATTACAAAGGCAGAAAGCGCAAACTCACTCTGAACGTGTCCAACTTACATTTTAAACTTTATTTCTCTCTGTTACGGAAAATTTCATTTAGAGAATTAAAAGAGAGAAGAGTTATTATAGCTCCAGTGCCTGTACTATGGGAATATCTTCTGACTAGACAGTTACAGTTGGATGTGCGCGCCAATATGTGCATGTGTGAGTGTGAACACATTCATTTCTGTTTAATGTAACTCCTTCTTAGCATATCAGACTTCAACAGATTGGCACGCATTAAGTTATAGTTCGCTTGCATATCTATTTTATATTTCCCTCTCTCCAAACTGGGTGCATGCGATACGAATGACACTCGGTGTGACGTATCTCGCTTTTGTTATGTTGGCCGTGTGAAGTTGTTTTTTGTTTTTGAAATTTTTGTTGCTATTAATCGTTGGGCATTTCTGTATCTACGCGGCAGCTTTTTTCGTTAATTGTTATATTGCTTTTTATAAAAATAAATTCGTTCAAAAGTACTTTTAATTGGATATCCAAAAAAAAAAAAAACAATTATTTGGATTTTTGTTTTTCTCGGGTTTTATTCATTAAACAGAGTTCTTTTGCGTTCGACTTAAAGAAGGAAAAAAATTTCCTTTTTTTTTTTTCATATGTAGAAGTAAAAAAATTCACCACATTGAAATCACCACCGCCCCTCCATACTCGCTTAAACATGCAAGTGTTCATACGAGCGTGCACATATGGGTGAACATATGAAAAAATCGGTAACAAAATTTTTCCTGAAATAAATACAGAATTTTTGTTTTCTAAGTCAAAGTTAGTTCTGAAATAGAATTAAAAAAAAAAAAAAAATGAATAAATACATACAAAGGCAAAGAATGTAATTAAAAAAAGGCTTAACGAACGCAAATGGTTTTTCGAAATTTTATTTAAAATAAGAAGACTGTGTCATCATTATGTGCAAATGAGTAAAGAAAGTAATTGCAAGTGCTCTCAAAAAAAAAAAAAAATAAAAAATAAAAGCTTTCGTAAAAGTATTAAATTTTAATTGTAAAACATATATTTTTATGCTTATGTACCTTTGCCGTGTAATGTTAATATCAGCACGTACCTTCGTTCTAGTAAGGCAGCTGGCTGGTAAGGATTGACTTGATCGTGATTTAAGTAAAAAAGTTATTTATTCATTTTTTCATTTTAATGGAAAAAAATAAATTTATAAACTTAAATGTATTTTTCTTATGTTTCACACACATATGCACATGCAAATAAGCTATGCATATAGTATTTGACGTTCGTGTCTGTATTTGTTTTGAAATTACGGAGGGTGTGAAAAATCGATTTCCTCCTTGCAAAATGTACGAAACATGTTTTTTGTAACCCCACTTCTCTTCCTAGAGAATGTCGGGCTTGTGCTTGTGTTAGCTTCCACATGCTCGTGTTTTGTTGCGAATCTTTGTTGAGAATTCTTTTTTCCTCATCGTTTTGTTCACTTATCTATGACATTTCTTTATTCACCATGAATGGGACGATATACTAAGTATGTCATATATCAACTGCAACAAAAGTAGAGTTCATAATGTTCATAACGTTCATAATGTTATTATTAAAAATCCGGTTAACGCAATTCCTATTAAAAAAAGTACCGAGAATTTCAAAGTATTATGCATTATATGTGGAGGTAATTATCAGGATGACCACGTGATGTATGCGGAAAATATGGTCACCTCGCGAGAATTTCAAAGTATTATGCATTATATGTGGAGGTAATTATCAGGATGACCACGTGATGTATGCGGAAAATATGGTCACCTCGATGAAAGTACAAATTCTTTTTACGTCCTTCACATCCATTGAAAAATTGATAATGGGAAATGAACCATTGCTAACACTAACAGCTGTTATTTACAAGCGACCCATATGTGAAGGATTAACTTGTAAGATTACTCTAATGGATGTATTTCGAGAAGACTTCAGTTATCCCTTATTAGACTTGGTTTCTATGGAAAGCAAAAATTAGGATTAAAATTACATATTGTTTTTCGGAGGAGGTTAACCTTAAAAATATGTAGGTACACTTGGTGTACTGTGCTAATTATGAACTGTAATTCACATTTTTCTCATGATGACATCTAATCCATTTGTTAATTGGCACTTTTACTATGGTTTAGCTTAAAATTCTTTAATTTGCAAAGTGCATTGACGTTTGTAACATAATCGTGAAGGGTTCTCCACTTGATGCCTTTGAGAATTTAAATTAAGAAGAACGAAATATTAATTAAAACAAGACAGAAATTACATATGGTATAGAACGAATGTGTTCATTCCTACTACTTTACTTTGTTAATAATTCCTTTTTTTTTTTCTTTTTTAATTAAAACAAGACCGAAATTACATATGATGCAGAACGAATTTGTTCATTCCTACTACTTTACTTTGTTTATAATTCTTTTTTTTTCTTCTTTTTTAATTAAAGCAAGACAAAAATTACATATGGTATAGAACGAATTTGTTCATTCCTACCACTTTACTTTGTTTATAATTTTTTTTCTTTTCTTTGGATCAACCAAGTAACCAACAGTGGTCTTTCCCACAGCACTTTATGGCTCCAGTTTCAAGACGAACGTTCCCAAACTGCATTCGTCTCTTCCTATAATTCTTCCTGATCACCAACGTGTCTGCACGTATAGAGGATATCCCCAGTGTGGTTAGTCGTAGAGGAAATTTCATTTTTCTTATTAGTTTCATTTTTTCGCAGCACCTTGTCTGACCACAGTGAGCTTCCGAACATTGCCCCTATGGAGAACAAATTTTCAAAGTATCGAATAAATTTATTTTCCGAAGAAGACCGAATATAAATTGTATACCTTTGGAAAGGTTATTGATTAACGATTCATTAGATTTCATTTTTTCGCAGCACTTGGTTTGGCCAGCGTAGCTATTTAACAGAGTCTACAAATTTTTTATACCAAATTTTAACTGATTGACACAAAAACATTTTGAAAAAAATCTGGAAAAGCTCTAATCTAACTTAATGGCTTGATTTAAATCCTTCCGAGACTTTGTATGTGCCTTTTTATTTCACACCCTTGAGATATGGAGTGATTGCCTGGGACATATATGCCTGATGAGGAACTGTTATGTCCTTACCGGCTGAGCACTCACTATTGCTCCACTTGTAATTAAAGTACGATTTACTGCGTACAGGCTTCAACTCGGATCAACTTGCCTCGATAGTGGCGCCTCTTAACTACTTGACTTTGCGGTGATCCATTGACGTCATTGATCCGAAAAATAGGCAATTAATCTTAGATAGAAACCCTAGCACCGAAAACCATTGAAATACCTAATAATGTAACCTTGTTGATAGATACAAAAGTTAAGCGAAAGTCATTTTTTCTAACAACATTTTGAAATTGGTTGACATGAAATGAAGGGTATTTAATTATGCTAAGGGTGTTTTGTTTGTCCTAATGTTTATTTCATGCTTTTGGTATAATTCGGTGGTACAACAATCCCTAGTAAGTGTGCGAAAAGCTTCTTTATGTTCATTGCCTTTACTCGTAACGTTTAATGGAAAACAACAGAGCAATATGTTTTTGTAGCCTCAGTACATGCATACGTTCACGTGCACGTTTGTGACCATAGGTATAGAATATACTTTGACTTATTGTTTAGGGTGGAAGATGTCATATTACGATACAAAAGAGGCATAGACTACACTTATCGTCACGGTTGTAACAAGTAAAAAATACGAAGTCATGTTAATAAATTTTTCAGTGCCAGCCAACAATTCTAAAAGTCTAAATAATTGTGCCAGTGATCCGTCCATACGTCCTATAATTTATAAGCAGATTAATAATGTTGTCACTTCATCAACGTATACACTTTCTGGATCGACTTTCCTTTGTTAGTCCTTCCATCACTCCGATCACTGCTCTTGTCGGACTGCGGGGACCTGCTGAAAAATTTAAAATTTACGCTTCAAAACAGACATAATTCTCCCATAGATGTGGTAAGTGGGACACAGGTCAGGAGGGATAATATTATATTAAACAAAAGTTGTGTTGTATCATTACCAACTTACAAACCGTAACAGTGAATTAAAGTTTGATAGAAACGTTCAAAATGATCGTCCAAAAATCCGTTATTTTCTGTCTAGCATGTGATGAACGTGATGATGATAAGGCTCATCCAAAGTCACCAGCAACTTCCTCATCTGGTCACCAAGTTGTTCTGCGTCATTTTAAGGTTGGTACTTTTACCCTTAAAGATGTTCGTATAGCGAGGAGAGATATTTTGGTTTGTCATTTTACTGTTGAAAGGAACTGGTTCAAGTTGTTAATGTTTAAACAATAAGATGTTATGTAAACCAAAATTACTTTAACTTGTCTTTTGGGTTTGATTTGTTTCCTTGATATTTTCAAATGCTTTTATAATTACGTGTCATTAAGCGTGTATGAGGTGTAATTTGCTGAATAATTTATAAATATATTTAAAAAAACTTTTTCAGTGTTTCTTTTCAATTCATTCCATAAGCACTGAAATTAACTTAATGGGTTTGTCCATTTGAAAAAGTAGATAAATTAAAATAATGCTTTTGTTAACTTGTTTTTTCTTTCAACTAATGATACCATTCTTACTGGAATTATTTGTACGTTTGCAGGTACTTTGTTTTTAATTTGAACAGTGTTGGTCGGCCGGAAAAGTTTATATGATTTATATGGAGTCGAATGTGAAGGGTTTCCAGAACGTTCCCAAGAAAGAAGTTTTTATGACACATTTGAATTTTATCGTATTATTTTATCATATTCTTGAAAATAGTTGATTCAGAGTTATATTAATACCGGGTCAACGCTTACGTGCAAGATTTTCTTTGACCTCCTTCCTTTTGTTTCCTTTGACCTCTTTCTTTAAGAGCTTTAAGAGTGGACTGTATTATCGGATTACCTTTACCTGGAGCTGTGTGCAGTAGCTGCACTAATTAATGGTTGGTTTCGATAGAATGTTTTTGGTATTAAACTAATGAACAATTGAACGGATTTCGAGTAAAAAATAGTAAGATGAGTTTATCTCTATCATTAAATTGTAATGATTTTTATGCCAAAAATGGTCTTGTACCAGTTTCATTAATAACGATCCATATGTATGTGCGTACGTACATACGTACGTATGTATGTATGTATTTATGTATGCATATTGTGTATGTGCATTACTTAACAAAAACATTTGTTTATCATCTGAGAAGATTATGTTACATTTTCTTACCCATTTATTTTTATAAACAAACACACTTAATAGAAAACGTACGTAAGATCCTCATAGAAAGTTTTGCTTATGTAAGTAACTAGGAGCTACGTCAAGTAAAGTTTTTTTTTTTTTAATGATTTCAATAAAATAGATTTTGTTAATTGACAATATTTTCTCTTCATTAAAAAGTAATGACACGAAAGCATTATGTAATGTGATATTTATCGGTATACTCTTAGCTTCCTTCCACTAAATGGGCAAAGTTCTTTATTTACGAAGCCATTTAATCAGATATGAGCTTAATGCATCTCAAATGCATTGTTTTCGTAATAAGTTGTACGCTGCTGCACAACTACATGTGTATTTTATTCCGCAAATAATCGCTAGGTCCAAACAATATGTTGCAATAAAATTTGATAGAAATCTTAATCGGAAGTGTGATTGACCTTGTATATATTAGATTTCATATAGTGTAACGTTTAGAAAGTAAAGTCGCGAAAAAATATCAGAAATCAGTTAAGAACGGGTCAACGTATCAACTTATATCTCTTAACTCTAATCTTATCAGGTTTTTTTTGATGAATCATTCCCTGCGCGCCTTAAGTACTTAGGAGAATCGTGGGAATAATTAAAATTTCATTGGTTTTGTTTATAGCTTAAATTCATTTATTTATCCAAACAAATATTATACACAGGCTCGCCATACCACTCTTGATTTTCGATAGAGAATTGTAAAAAGAAAAAAAAAAGAACAAATTTATTTGTCGATGTAAGCTCTGCACAAACTTTGGCTTAACTCACACCTCGTAAATGTGGTATTACTGCGATTCTGAAATGGTATGCATGGTTTCTCGCGCATCTCCGGTCTAAATTTTGTCCTTGGTTGCGTGCTTTCTGTCTGAGATACGGGGCTCTTTTCTAAATGCCCAATTGCAGGAATTGATCATGGAATTACAACCAAATCCATTCTCGTGATTAGCAAAAGATTTATGTCGGAGCAATTTCTTAGAACAAAAAAAATATAATTGAAAAATTTTTAATAGATGTACACAAGCTGCTGCTGTTTTTTGATAAAATTCAGCTGTGTTTAAAACATGCTTGTTACAAACCTTAGAACCAGTGCTAATCAGACGAAAACTGGTCTGGGGTATATAGGAGATGCGTTAAGACTTCCCAGCCTAAACTGAAAATTATTTCCTGAGTTGCTTTTACTGCTGTACTGTTTAAGTTATATATATATATATATCTGATATTTCGGGGAAATGGAACGCGTCAGTTACGTTTTGTGTAGCGATCAATTTCAATGTGTATGTATATTGTACATAGCATCCCGGACGCAAAACCAAGCAAAAGTCAAAACAGACCGTTAAACAGACAGAGAAAGTTAAAATAGACTGTGTTCTGTGCACTTCGACGATATCAAACATATCCTTCGATATAGTAATTTGGAACAACCAATTTACGCGGAAGGAATTTATTTACACTCCTAATATATAAATTTATTTGATTTAAATTAAATTTATTAAAGAGAAGAAAAAAGAATAAACAGACTTATTGAGCAAGGCGGTCTAAACATTCAAAAATGAAGAGTAATTGTAAATTGACATTCAATTGTAGTCAATTAAGAACGGAAGCTAAATTACAGTTTCCTCTGTTGTTGTTGTTGTTGTTGGCAAAGTAAATACAACTTTTGAATATCTATACATATCTATCAATAAAATTGAGTGTTGACGCACCTCCGTGGATTATTATAATGAATGTTACTATTCATAAGAAAAAATAACGATCAGCAACGACTCGTTCGACTAACTTAATATTCGAACTCAATAAATAAGTTTTATACCGGTTATCTGTCCGTTATAACTGTATATCCGTTATCATATAAAAGTGCGAGCACATTCCTTCCCTTAGTGTAAATTTTTGATACGTTTTTCACTATTAGGTAATTGTGGTAAGAAACATCTCTTTTTTTTCAGGAAACAGAAATGTGCCACTTCGGAAACACCGTACATAGTTCCCCATTCCTGACTTAATATGGCTATATCAATCTGTAATCCGTACGTAGGTCCATTTGCTCATTGGACCATATCCATTTGGCCGTTTAACTAGCCGTCCTTATGACTAAGCGTCTTTCCAAGCATCGGTCAATCCACTCCTTCCCTAAACGCACGCATTCGTCAATCCGTACATCCGACAATGCATATATTCATTAATTTATGTGTCGCCCAATCCATCAATCTCTCTAGTTCTACGAAGTCCTCTAAATACCCGTCCCTTCGATGCGTCATCCACCCATTCTTCGTATAATATCTCAGTGCAATCACATCCTCGCCCGCCGTGTAGCTCAATGTTCATAGATTCCCCAATTTATACGCTTTTAAAATCGTTCGTCCTTTACTTTGTTTGCTGTTTCGTAACGATGATCATTATAGGCGCAATTGATTTTATTCCATTTATTTTCATTTATATTTTTATTGTCATCATAAAGCCACAGGCCAATCTACATAGCTACAATTCACCTACTATTTCGAAGAAACTTAAAGACCTTGACAACGCTGGTGTTTTGTGTCTCTGAAATTTGATACAAACACGTACAGGGACCTCTTCAAAACAATCTTGGTCGGCTCGATGTCTTATCGATTTTCACACAAGTGCTCTTTGGTATCCAGAAAGAGCTTTAAAACGAATTAATTTGATTTAAGCTTAACTGCATTCCACCAGTTTTCTTATAAGCAAATTCAGAAGCATTTTTTTCTTTTTTATGTGCACATCTTGTAAATCTTGCCATTAGCAGTTGCTTTGCGCCTTATTGTTTTGGTGAGACGACTTTGAGGCGAACAAAAGGTTTATGCTGGTGTTGCGGCTTAGATTTTTATTTTAAAGCTTGAATGCATTGAACAACGACTCACTTAAGGCTAATTATAGTCATCATTGCTTGTTTTTTTTTATGGCTTGGTTGACTTTTATGAAACCCACGTCTATAACGTGCAATTTGTAAGTTTTGTTTTATTTTTCTTTTGCTGACTTGCTGCTGATTTAATAGGCGTTATATGTTGGAAAGCAAAAAAAGTAAAATCTTATGTTAACATTTTGTTGAACTTTTTTTTTTTCACTTTTTATTTCTTGTGTGCTTTGTTTTCTTCTACTTAGAGTCCAAGACCAATTACGGCAGTGTGTTGATAGATAAACTTTTACTGGAAATTTTATGCGCGATTTTACTCATTTTTTGTTGTTGTTGTAATGTCTTTAACTTCTTTTTACTTTACTTTACAAGCTTTAAATGGTAGCTTTTGCTTTGTCTCTAATGTTGCCTTATGATGTGTGCAGACGTTTTCCCTAAGTAAACAGTATGTATACATCTATATATATATATGTATATATCGCACAGGTATAACGATCGACCGCCCGACCTACGTAGTATTACGAATAAGTGTACGATTGTATAAAAATGTATCTTGATTGGTTGTTTGGATTGCTAATGCGCAAATTCAGTTGCATACTTTCGCGTAATATCAGGTTAGAGTGGGTTAAACAAATTCAATTAATGTGGTGAAGATTGAAAAGCGCACCTGCATTTTTTTTCCTTTTTTTTTTTTTTGGGTTCGTTTTGTGGGAAAAGAAATACAAATAAAATTGTAATTATTGAAAGCCATTTCTCATTATTTTTTTTTGTTGTTTGTTTTTGTTTTTTTTTTTCTTTTTTATAAGAAATTATTTGTAAAAGGAAATCGCAATTATTGGGGTGAGAAATATCTAGTTTTTGGTAGTAGTTGATTAGAAAAACATAAAGGAGTTTTTTTTTTTCTGGGTTAAAACAATATCAGACTGAATTTTAACTGTTTTTATAAGAGGAGGAGAGGAAAGCGGAATGTTGCGGTCAAACATAGAGAGAAACCGTTGCAAAGCTAACAAATGCAACCAATGTTATGATGGATATGTGCAAGATTCGTTTTCGCATGAGATTGTCGTATTGTTTGACCTTTATTCAATGATGGTGCAACGCTTTCTGAATATGATAATGATTTTGTACATACTACATGCCGAGATACATTTAAATAACTGAAATATTCAGAAAGTTTTGTAAATTAATGCACAGATATTAAATGGCATTGTGCGCTGGCATTAAAAAAAAAACACATCATTGTTAGCAACTTCCGTCCTTCTTGTGAAAATACCATAAAATGTAAGTACAAATTGATTTGTCAAATAGTTTAGTTTCGCCAGCTGATTAAAGTAAATGTATTATGTGAACATGATGTCTGTCCATCTGTCCGCCTGTAAGTCTGCCTTAACTGTCTATCATAAACATGAATAGAATGAATGATAGAATGCATAAAAAAATGGAATGCAAACATTTTACTTATTTTGAATGCCATTAACCCAAAATTGCCAAATTGTTAAATACAATAGATTTGCATAATTATTTTTAAACAAATTTTTATAAGCTACAATATCGAAATTATAAAAATGCATTTGCATTCGCTTATTATTATCAAGTATTTTATATCATTGTCTTCATATGTAAACCATTTATGGAAGGAGGAGAAGTGCATTACTTGCATTACAATTCATGAGCATTCGTATCACTTCATATGTTTTCTCTCTTCTCCTTTCGAAACAACTCAAATAAATTTTGATCGTTTTATTCACCTTAGTCGAACACATGTATATTTGTGTGCATATTATTGCATACGCATACGTATATACATATATATTTCTATAGATTTCTTTGTTTTCCTTTTTTGCTTGCCTGGTGCGCTGAAAAACAAAGAAATTCGTTAAACTGGTGTCAAACGACGTTTGTTGACTCATACGAGCATATGCAAGCAATGGAATAAATACAGAGGAGAAAAAAAAAGTTAGTTGGCGGGCTTACATCAGTTGTTTCGTGATGTCAACGCAGCGCTTATCTTGTTACATAGACGTAATAGTGTCTAATATTTTACTTATTAAATATGACGTAACATTTCTTATTTCTTGAGTAAAGAGAAGTACATTGATTTTGTTATTCTGTTTACAAAACCTGTTGAATTAACTTCTTCGAATAATAAATGTTCTTAATTATTAATGGTGATATATATTGTATTTAGTGGTATAAAAAAGATGAACTCAATCAAATTTCCCAAAATGAATTTTCATTTACATTATGATTTCCCCTTGCAATGTACACAAACTGATCTATATAATGAAGTTTAAAAAATAAGTAAAAAAGTATATGTGCAGGCGAATATTTCGCTCATTTCGCGGGTTAATGCTATGATCTGTTATCATATTGAAAAAGTACACTCAAATTTGTATATGTTAACTACAAACACATAGAAAGTGCATTGGAGCTTCTAACTTCCAACATGACTAGAAGTATGTATAGCAAATTTCATTTAAGCAATGATATTAATAGGTATGATATCGGAGTATTCCAGTGAGGACGATGAAAATGGTTTTTTACTTGATATGTAGAAATCTGTATAGATGTCCACCAAGTAGTGGAATTATTCGGTATTATATTTTGAGGGAACATATTTCGCCTCGCATGGGCACAAAATAATCGAAATTATAAAATTAAAAAAAAAAAGTAGCCGAGAAAATGAAGTAAATTAAATATTGCGCTCGTTTGGCATACTGATGAAGTGACTTCTCCTCGAGCTGGGAAAGTACATAAGAGACACCAACTTAGGTAATTCCGTTAACTACTGCGACAGCTTGCTAGAATCATATTGAACAAACACACGGAAGAGTATGGATCTCAACTGTTTTCCAACCATTAGCGAATATCTTACGTACCGAAATTAAATTTTCTATCTCAGCTCGTGTCGCAGTAGCAAATGCATCGAGAGATGGCGGGGGTCAGATGGGACAATTTGCCTTAAGCTTCGTATATATATATAAATATATGTATATTAGATGGCAATTACTATAATAAGTAAATAAAACAAGAAGGGAAACTCCATTAACCTTAACATGAATATTTCTCCCTCTCTCTCTCTTTTTCCCGGATAGAAATCTCCGAAAGTCGAGCAAAACTTTTTAATAGCTTTGTCTGCATATAAGATGTAGGTACGAGACATTTTCCATCTTTCATCTCATCTTTCGTTGTCAAGTTTAAATTGATAAATGCGAAGAGTATGCTTTGCAAGCGTCACCATTTAATCTTACGCGTGCACAGGCTTGCGCCAGAGGATTGCAGAAGAAGATATTCATCAGGAAAGTCTATAGTTTTGAGAGTTTCCAATTTGTGATAAATGTGTGACATATGGAATAATACAACAAGTAAAAACATTATAAAGACGTTATGCGGGAATTAGTCGAAAAGAAGTCCAGTCCGAATCGTTTTCAGTAGCGTTTGTCATTGAACCAAAACACTTCGGTGTACCAACTTTCATCAAAGTATCCCAAAAATTGTGAACAGAAGGTTGAACACAAGACGAGTATAAAGACGAAGATGGATAGATGGACGGACATGCTTAGCAGTAAATGGTGGGTCTTAGCGTAGTGTACATCCGCATAAAGTTAACATACTTTCATATCACAAGTGGTGTAGTATATAATTAATATACATATCTCTACACGTTGGTATTCGATATAAAAGTATATATATATATATAGGTTTGCAAAATTAAGTTGCAAGTAGATATATATGACAAATTAATGAAATTTATATCAATTATAAAAATAAAAAAAAAGATTTGCCGTACGCTCCCACATACTTGTGTCCCACCTATGCATACATATATTCTTTATATGTGTGTGCAAAGGCAACGGTTACCTCATACACTTATCGGCAATAGACACCTGAAATGTTACCCAATTAATTTCGATGCATTGATTATTTGTGAAAAGGGGTTTCATTTAAGTAAACAATAGTTATTGTTAAGTCTTTATTTCATAATGTTGATGTAAAGTTTATAGTTCTTCGCTTTTTTATCCAGCACACAAATGTTTTGCAACGTGACAACGTTTCGATGTTTAAGAAAAACGCATTGTTATCTTCTTCTGTGTGCATTTCGATCGATTGAAATGAAATCATTTTCTTCTTCTTTATTCATTTTTCCTTAGTAGTAGGTGGTGTGTATTGAAAGCTATCGCAACTTTCGCGTTTATATATGTGTACACCTCGTGTAATCACTCAATTGTAAGTAAAATTGCAATTACGTACGTGTTTGTGCACAATTTTAAATGCAATTCATTTGTATTTTCAATTAATTGTTTTCTTTAACCTTCAACTTTGTATAATCATTGACGAAAGAAAGGTGTCTTAATCTTGTCATTTGATTTGATATGTAATGCAGATATCCGTGGAATATATAAACTGTTATGATTTTTGAACTACATATGTCAATGTTTTTAGTTAAATAATATCTGCAGTTCTCTGCTGCATGTCTTAGGAAATGTTACATTTTTTTTTCTCTTCCGTCAAGGGAACGAATAGCAAGACTAGGCAATTAAAAGTCTGAGTTAGTCTAAAATGTATTGAGCTTTCAGCATGTTAAAAAACACATACGCATTGTCCTCATTCATAAAGTAAACGCAGAGATCACTTTTACCATGCTTAAGATTCGACTTAAACAGCATTTATTGCTTCTTTTTTTTTTTGTTTTTGTAGTTTTAACTATGTTTTATTGATTCATTGGGATACATTTAACATTTATTTATATATAACTTAGCTCTTTTCACGTGAACAAACACTGCACGTTTTATGATAAAGAGACAAACATCTACGTGGTATTTGTCAAGTTTTCTATCTTGAATGGAAGATGGAAGAGTTACTTTATGATTAGTGTTCAATAATTGTCTTATGTCGGCCATTAATCGAGTCGTACGTAACGTATCCCAGATATTTTCATTGTAACTTTTCTTGGTCTGTTGATCAGTGGAAGAAGTATTAGAACAGAAATTGGTCTTTATTTCATTTTCGATCTATAGGTATATGAATCTGAAATTTAAACATTTAAAGTCAAAATGAAAACAAGTGCTAGTTTCCGAATATGGCCCGAAGAAAAGGATTCTGTTCTAACATGATGTTGACAGTATCGTTGTTAATCGAAGGTAATAGCACAGAGCGTGACTTATCCGAAAGATCGAACCGTCTTCTACATTTTCTACCAGAAACTGTACCTCCATTAAGTACTTTCAAGAAAATAATGGCACTTTTTCCCTCTAAGAATTCGTGCAAACTAGAGTAGTGTAAATGAACTTTATCACCAACGACGGGTGCACGGTCGCGTCTCACCTAATACTAACATGAATTATCTTCGTTTTAGTTCATTTGCTAGATCAGTATGTATATATTAAGCGAGGAATAGATGGTTAAATATGCGTAGACATGTTGAAACTTGTTGTGATCGTAATGGGCGGTACTTTCCGATAAATCTAACACTTCCTAATATCCTTTAGTAATGTTAAGCCAAATATTTTATTTTAACCGCTTTAAACTTCGAGTATATTGACGATGCACACACATTTGCATTCGCAAACTGAACTTTATGGAAGACCAAGCAAATATTTAAATGTTTTCACTTGAATAAATGTTAAAGAAAACTTCATTCGACCATTTAAGTGCTATCGAAATTTCACTGTTAAAATTTTTATTGTCTACATGTCACGCTTGATGGATTACAAAAATTTGAAAGATATTTTTTTGCTCTCTTTCTCTCTCTCTCTCTCTCTCTCTCTCTTTCCCTCTCTCCCTCTGTCTCTGTCTCTGTCTGTTTCTTTCCTTTTCTTTTTCTTTAGAGATGTCAAGCCTTTCTTGAGTTATTATTATGTTAGTGTATGCAATAATAAAAAGTCATAAAAGTTACCTTGAACTTATCATCGCAAATGATTTCCTTAGAGAGTTTCTGTTTTTTTGTGAAATATGAGTTTCCTGCAGCTAAAGTATTTTTACTATTTTTATTTATGATGAGAAGCAGAGACGATATATTCTAAATGTACTTTCAAGTGAACTGCTCGCTTATCTATTGTCATAATTTATAAATATATTTTTTCATAATTTCCCTGGACCTTTTATAAATTTTCTCTACTTAATCCAAATCTTTCTTGAACTTTTATTTTAGATGAAAAATGGTCCATTTTTGATATCTTTTGCTACCATGCTATATTTTTGTTTTTTAATCCTACAATCATTCCATTCTTCCTTGTATTCATCCTTCAGCGTATATGTTACACTATCCCGCCGTAAGAGTGTGACGTTATATTTATATATAACTAGCAAAGACACAAACCAAATCTAGCAACGATATAAGTGCTTGCGACGATGTAAGTACTTGCATAAGTACTTGCATCGATATTAGTACTTGCATCGATATAAGTACTTGCTTCGATATTAGTACTTGCAACGACATAAGTGCTTGTACAGCTTTAGAAAGGCTATTAATAGGGGATTCACTCTGCCCTAGTTTCATGATTTCGCAGCAAGTCGACCCGCGACCTCTTGTGTTTGTCTTGACTTTTATTAATCTTTTCATCTACCTACTTCGTTTTCTCTTTCTCTTTTATTGTAACTCAATTACCGCTCGGCGTTTTGTCATATCCATATCCGTGCAATAGAAAATTAAAGCTCTTCTCTTTATCATCCCTACCCAATATTATGATAGATCAAAATTTGCAATCCAAATGGAATATTGAATTTTTATTTGCTCATTTATCACTCCTCCACTCCTCCCGCAATATATTTATCTTTTGAATAAAACTTTAATATAAAACACATTTATCATCTAAATTCATGTCTTTACCAATTTCACAATTGAATTCTCGAGCAAATTCTTCATTATTGCTTAATGGACCGTTAACTTGATAGCGCTCCCATGTGTGTCGATCCAATGGGAAGAAATTTGGTGTTGGTCTCATTTGGTACCTGGCAGCACAATGTGATTGAGCGAAATGTATGAAAAATAATTGAGTGTTTGTAAAGTTAAGATCAGCGAGGGTCTCATAATTAAGAACATCGGGATTCCTTCTATGGTCTATGTTTTCTAGCCATCTTAGATAGGCCAAAAAGGCGATATTTAACGCGCCGCTGTCAGCCACAATTTCTCGAAATCTGGTGAAATTATGAAAACTTTGCGGATTATTGTACAAATAATTACTGTATTGCGTGCGAAAACATTCGCTATGATTGTGGAAGTTTTCATTTTGCCAATCATGTAAAACATTCACTAATTCTCTTGCCAAATAATGCCCAACGAGAGCCGATCGTAAAGCAAAGGGATAATATAGAGAATAAAAGGTTGGCTGCAGTAAGCCGAGACCAATTTGTATTTTGTCGCTTAACGGATCGAATCCCATGCCAACAGTAAAAGGTTCTAAAATATTATCACTACTTCTTAGTGTTTGATTGGATCTATGAGCCATTACGACTTCCAACTTTTCCCAATAGTTTAGGCTCTGTATGTCTTGATTCATTGTATTTTCAGGGTTTTCTTTCACGAAAAGTGTCGGTTGAATTTTGTGTAATCTTTGGTGAATGGATCCTTTGGCAGCTTTATACATCCAATCGAATTCAAGACGAGCCTGAAAAGCTCCCTTTATTAGCGGGTACATTTCCTCAATATCGCTTTCAATATCTTTGCGCGAATATTTTTCTCTATATAGATCTCCGACAAAGTTGGGAAAATATTTCATCACTTTATTTATACAGAAAATGGCGCGTTGACTAGGTTTCTCTTGGCGTGGAAAATTAATCTCTACTAAGGCCGTGTACATAATGTAAAAGGCGAAAGAATGCACTGACCATGTTTGCGACATGTGGGCTAAATGTTGAAAATACTTTTCCGAACGTAGAAAAGCGTGTGTCTGCAAGGTATCATCCAAGCAAATGTCTACATATTGTTTAAGGGTTAAGTTATAAACCTGACTTAATTGTAATAGATTTGATGGAGGCTTTGTATGGTATTGGTGGACACCGTGCAAATGATTCTCCCTTAATTTCGGTCGATTTAGAGGATTTTCTGTGTCCTCTTTCATATGCTTGCATAGCTCGAATTCAAAGCGTACTATATCGCCAGCTAAACGTGATGCTTCCGGATTTCTTAGATCAAACCACAATTTCAAATTCTCTTTAACGATTGCTTGTACAGTCTCGTATTGTTGTTGATTATGTTCAAATTCTTCTTGTATAGCAATGGAACTGCATAGTTCCATTGGTAATAAGGTAGTCGTAGGTTCGCCCAAGTAAATGCTATTGGAATGCGATCTTCTTTGAAGATTCTTTTGAATTTCTAAACTTATCAATATATTAAGGCCGTACTTATGACGTAAACGAGCAATGATTTCCAACCAGTTGTAATTGTCTTGCCAATAATTTCGGAACGTTGATGGCGGTGGTAAACCACCATTATTTCGTACAAATTCCTGCACAAAGTTCTTTTGTAAAGGCGAAGAAGACTCCGCCGCCTTACATGATCTAAAGAAGTCCTTAATATTACGTAAATTCAATGAATCGCGCGGAGTTATCGATTCTTCAAGTAAGACGTGAATTTGATGTTTGACTTTCAGTTCCATTTGTTGATGAGCAGTGATTAAATCATTTTGCTTCGCGAAAGTTGTATATTGATGCTGTAGCCAATTACCGCAAGCATACTCATAAAAATCAGTGCACGGATCTATTAAAGGATTGATATATTTATACATCTCTTGAGCTTTTTGAAGTCGATCTTTGGCCGCTTCAGCTTGCATAACGGCGTGATTACGTTCACATTGTATTCGACTTAATTGCAGAACTATAAAAAATCCTTTCAAAAGCCATATAAATAGTAAGCGCTTTTGTAACATATTCACGGGTGAAATAAATATATAAAACTAAGCTTTCTATGGATTTTAAAATTAAGTATTAGTTTTTGCCTTTGTCTCATTGATCTTATGATGATAAGCTTGCTGGCTAAATCAAGTGAACAAATTAGTTCAAGTTCTCGTAATAAACTTGAAAAAAAATTCTTATCAAAATTTTTTTCTAAATTTTCTCTCTTTAAGAGAACATTTGCAATCAGTTTGGATTGATTCTTTGTTTCGATGCACATTCAAGCATATTTCAAGCTGTTCAGTTTTCATCAACCTCTTAAAGTATTCGCATAAATCAAAATCAAAAGAATTTTAAAAGCATATCTGTAAGAACGATCCAACGCACAACTTTTTCGTCATCAGTACTCCTCTTTTAAAGTATAACTCCGTTTTAATAAGGGATAGGTCTCATAGAAAATTCACAATGTCAAGTGCGGGAAGCTTGATTAGGCATATTCAACAAACTTCGGTCGGATGAATGTTATTTGAAAGACAAAGTTGGTGAAGTCAGTGCGACGCTTGCACAGCTTTTCAAAATTTTTCGCATAACTAGACAAGATTTGCATTTAAAAGCCAACCGAGTTTTTAATTAAGTGACGACAAGAAGGAAATTGTATTCGACTAGAGCGGAATCTTTTAATTCTCTCCACCAGCTCCCATGATGTTAGCCAGATAAAACCAAACTTTACTCACTCATATCATATACATTCCATATGTCGTATATTCAAACATAATTTTTGATGGTTGAACACGAAACTAAATATCACGTTTACCTACTACTTCTTGTTTGTATGTGCTTTTTATACCCTACACTAACGATTTATTAATTATTATGCCTACATACATGCCATCCCCAGAACGGCTTGAGACGTTGTATAACACCGATCGAATCGAAATCATTCTCGAAATATATTTCAGTTTTTCTCTCCGTTTATATTTGTTTTATTCATATTTATATATTTTTTGTTCGAGACATAAAATTGCGATTTTCGAAACCATTCGATAAAATTTGATATGCTTGCAAATTTTGGCCCAAGGACTCGAGCAGGTCATTTTTACTATTTTCAAAGAATCTTATATAGAAATATTTTGGCGCAATGGTTCGGTAAGTACTGTCTCTAAGCTATACACAACTGTATAAATTACTACATCAAAGCGTACACAACAGAGTTTCTTTGAACTTTTAATGCAAGTAGATTTGTGCCAAAAAAAATTATCTTTGCAGCAAACTTTACTTTTTCTAATTAGTTCAGAGAATAGTGCGGTTAAATTCTTACAGTGTGGATGTGCTACAATATCTAAAGTTTAAATAACCTTGACAGAGAGTAAGCGAAGCAATAACATCGGTTTTAAGGCTCAATGCCTTTGATGGTCCCATTTAAGATGATCAGCTGGGCGTAGTGTATTCCAATCATATAAAACCATCCCTAAGAAACACTACGTCCAATAATTGATGCAATTGCTCCAAAAAATGGGCGCAATATAATAAAAGTCATGATATCGTGAATTCTTAGTATGAAGGAAATGTTTGTAGTTCTAACCTGGAAAGTTCCATTCTTCCCGCTATTATCAGCAGACACTACTTTTTCCGATTAACACAGTTTTCAATGGATTAGTTATTTTTGCTCGCACGGTACTTTAATTCTTATAACGACGGCCGAAATATGGGTACGTTTGCGGATAACCTTAACAGACGAGAGGTGTTTCGAAATGCAAATCGAAAATTGCTTGAAAGATCGGAAAATCGTAGCCGTAGCGTGACGATAAATAATATTTTGAATAAAATACGTTATACAATTTCTCTAAAAACAGCTTCAAAGTTACAACAGAGAACCCTCCAAACTTATTTGTACGCACAATAATTCATACTTTTTGACAAAATATCGCATAATAGAAGAATGGAGAAAATTTGGATGAGTTGGAAGTAATCTTTATATAGCAACAGAATCTAATTTTTATTACTTAAAACTATAAAATAATTAAAATGGTTTGACATATTGATTTAGTTCAGTAACTTTGGGTCACATCGCTCATTCCTCCAAAACTCTTCGCAAAAAGTAGGGTCTTTTTTTATCACAAAAAAGTTGCCTAACCTTTATTGTTAACCACTAAGCAAAATGTTGCCGCCCTTTTTGCCCCTAGTTCCCGCTCCTTCCTACACAAGTGCATTATATTGATCGGATAGCCTGGTCTTCTTTAACATATTCCGTTAATGTATTTATTTATTTTTGCTTTTATAGGTGTCCACTATGAAAATCGTTCATAATGCTATGGCGGTATTATCAGAAGACCCTTTCTCTTGTGTTTTTCACTGTACACATTTATTGTAAACAAAATAATTTAATAAATAACACATTTATCGGCCTCGTTCATTTCACTGCCGTTCGGACATTTAAATTCCCGAGAAAATTCTTCGAAATTTTTTAATGGCCCATTAACTTCATAACGTTCCAACGAATGCCTTTGCAATGGGCTTAATATGCGATCGATGTCCGATTTTTTGGACTTATTTGCCGTCGAATTTCGCTTTGATTTACAATGCATTTGAGCAAAAGTTATAAAAAACAATTGCGTATTGGTGAAATTCAATTCAGGCAAAGTCTCCTTTCTAAGAATCGAATGATCATTATTAGGATTCTTATAGTGTAACCAATTCAAGTATGAGTTGAAAGCAATTCTAACGGCAGAACTTTTTCCAAGTAATTCTCTTAGCTTTTTCGTATCATTAAAGCTGTTCAAGTCGTTCTGCAAATAGTTACCAATTTGTTGACGATAACAAGCAGATCGTTCATGAAATCTGGCAGCAGTATCCATATCCCAATTATTGTAACCGGCATAGTCAGCCGTCCAGCCGCGTTCATCGAAAGCGCTGATTAAAGCTTCAGCCAATTTTTGTCCAATAATAGCGAAGCGCATGGCATTAGGCAAATGATGATGATAGTGCGGCAGCTGAAGAAGACCCCAACCTATCTCTATACGTTTATGGTAGGGCCTATATACGGTTCTGATTTCATATGATTCTAGTTCATCCTTAGGTGAAGGTGTTCCAATTTCAAATATACGATTTAATTGATAGTCTTTCACTTCACTCATGGCAATTTTTAAATTATGCCAATAGTTGTTGCTAACGAATTCGTTAGGCAAACTAGGCACCTTGTCATATGTCGGAAAATAAATGTTCAGTTTCGATAATTTACTTTTACCCAAACGTCGAGTACTGTCTTCAATCCATTCTTGCTCTAAACTAAGATCAAAGCTATTTTTGAGTTTCTCATATAAAGACTCCACTTCTTCTTTCTCCATTACGTTCGCATGTGCACGATAGTACATTTCACCCAGGATTTTCGGAAAATAACGTTTCATCAATTGTATGCAATAAAATGGTCGGTTCTCAGCATTGTCGTTAAGCGGAAAGTTTAATTCAGATAATGCTCGATACATAATATAATTAGCTATAGTAGCATGGCTGTGTCTCTTCAAGACCTTGGTCAATTGTTCATAATATTGGGGAGCATGCATAAATACCGGTTTGTAGATGGGAACTCCGTAACTCTCGGAAACAATGCGATTAAAATCAATGCTGTTGTTTAATAGGTTACTAAATTTCGTAAGAGTTTCACGTGAATATTGTCGTTGTGCCTCGAGATTTCTATGGTTACTAGTACGATTTTCGATTTTCTCAATTCCCATACTTTTACAAAGTTCATATTCAAAATCTACTATATCGGCTGATAATCTCTGAGCTTCGTTTTTTGTTAGTGATAACCATAACCTTAAATTTTCCTCCACCTCAATTTCAGTGGCTTGATATGCCGGATCGTTTATGTCTAAATATCGACTAGAGTTAGCGTTACACAATTTCGTGGGTAAAAGAGTCTTAGGTTCGGTTAAATATATACTGTTCTCGTAAACATTTTCATAATTTACGTCGATATCCAAGCCAACAAGTATATCCATACCGTAACGATATCGTAATAAGCCAACCACTTGTTGCCAATCATAATTATGATGATGGACCAACCAATTGGAGCCGGGAACTGCTGGAAAGCCGCCATTGCTTTTAATGAAATCACTTATGAATGACTGATGATTGATGTCGTTATGCTTCGCTTCTAAGCATGATTTGTAGAAATTTTTAACTTTACGTCCAGCCGTACTATCTTTAACAGTTAGATTTTCCTTTAGGATATTTTGGAGATCTTTATCAATCTTTTCTTTTAGAATGGTATCGGGAGTAATCGTTTCATTTCGGTGGGATTTTCCATGATACTTTTGCCAATTGCTGCAAGCGTACTCGTAGAAATCGTCACAAGGATTCACGTTAATATTTAGATACTTGCATATCTCTTGACTCTTAGCTTGACGTATGGCTTCATCTTGCTTGTATAATGGAAAGATAGAATTTTTTTGTTGGGTCACAACCGAGGAAAAGCAAATGATATTCAATAGTATTACACGAAATATTTTACTTAACATTCTCACTTTCCCGTATAAACATAGGAACTGAAGCATTGATTAAAACTGAAGCGATCTTATGATTTTTAAAGTTCTCTTTCTCATGGAGAGGAATGGCTCTCTGACCAAGAGAACAGTGTCTCCCAAGTTTGAGAATTGTCAAAATATCATTAGGTTTAATAGTTTAATTGATTAGTAGGGTTGCCATTGTTTGAAATTCTTTTGGCGAATAAGGATTGAGTACCCACCTACAAATGATTGCTTGAAACGATTATGAATTTATTTCCTCTGAATATTTATAGAAAATGTTCGCCTTCCTAACCTATATGCACAGTACATTTCAGGTAAGCATTTCATGAACATGCAAATAGTTTTTTTGCTTAATGAGAATTTTCGCTGCTGAGGATTTGGCAAATGTGCAAGACATTAAAAAATTGTACTCGAGCTGAATATAAGTTTCTTTTCAAATGTGTTTTTGTTTTTTATTAGAAATAGAAACTAATGAGTGGCAACCCTTATCAACACTATTTTCATTTGTATATATTTTCTCCTCTTTTCACGGATTGGCCTCCATTCGAGTCTAATCGTTTGATAACGTGAATGAGTTAAAATACCGTGCACTCAATTAAAACTCAAAAGGTTATCTTTAATTTATTTACACTATATACGAAGTGGCAAACATTAGTATCAAAATCTAGTTTAATGTATGTAATATTCCGATTTCATAGTACGATTAATGTACGTTTCTCAGTATAATGTACATTTTTGTGTGGGATTCATTTTAACACCTATTTCACATTTGTATTCGCGAGCAAATGCATTAAAGTTAGCTAAAGCACCTATGACACGCCAACGTTCGGGTATATACTCATAATCGGGGTAACCTAAATCATAATCAGCACACCACAGTTGAGCAAAGCCCAAGAAGAATAACTGATTTTGTGTATATTCCTCGAGTAATGGTAAAGTTTCTTGAGCAGCCAGTTGTGTGTTAGCCACATTAGTCCACCATTGCTGGTAAGCTTTGTAGGTAATATCCAAAGCACCGTTATCCACTATATAATCATTTTGTAGAGATTTTGCGTCTTTCACCACCCATCCGGGAAACTTGTATTCCGAATATTGCTTAACGAAACAATTAGCGCGATCGTCAAAGCCATATTCCGATATAGTGTCCCACCAAGAACGCAGGTGACCGTGCTTATCGTATTTGCGGCCTCGCGAATCAAAACCTTTCAACATTTGCTGAGCGAGTAGAAAACCTAAAGAACTGTATAGTAAGGCATGAGGATAGTTGGAATCCCAAAAGAAACGAGATTGCAAAAAGGTGACTGGAATTTTCACTTTATTTGCGTCTAAGGCATAAAAGGGCACGTCATGTTTCGATGCTTGGTCTGACGGCCTTTGGATGAGTTTAGTCAATCCTTGCGTCGTTTTCCATTCCAATATGCTTATCAAATTTTCGTAGTAGTTAAGCTTGCGTATCTTTAATTTTGCCACTTCTTCAACATAACCGGTATTTGAGCTGGGTAATTCCAAGTCCATTGCTTCCAATTTTTCGGCAGCTCTTTGGCGCGTATCTATACCGATCCATACTAATTTATCCGAGTTCAACAATTCGTCTCTGAAGGCTTTTTTTAAATCGGCCCATAATGATTGCAATTGATTAACCATTTGTATGGTCTGATAATTGCGAGCAAACATATTCTCTAAAGCGTCTGGGAAGTATTCCATGACTTTATTAACGCACCATCTATTCGATTTAGATTGTGAAGCTGTGTTCAACTCAAATTGCTGTAAAACTTTCCACATTGTATAGTTAGCTAAAGTTAATTTGGGTGTCGCTTTGATGACATCCACTAAATTGGAAAAATAATCTTCGGGTGTTTCATAGACTTGCGAGTAAATGGTTTGATTAAAAATCAAATTTAAATAACGATTCAAGTCCACATAACTACCATAGGCTGCTTTCAAATCGTTCGTATACCTAAATCGTGTGGTTTGATTAGGTGTGACATGTTTATTTAGAGGTAAACCAACTGCTAAGCTTTTCTCCATATGCAGAATCTGTTGAGCTACTTCCGAGGCCCACTCTTCAGACATTTCTGGGAAGTAACGATTCAATTGCACCTGCACTGAATAAGTGTATGCGTGACGCAAATTTTCTTTGTCCTCGTCTGCCTCCATATAAACTTCGCGTTCAAGATCGAATTCTGGAGCACCTATCATAATGCGGTGCATATCTTTGTCTTCAAAATCGGGCACTATATTTAAACCGATTATTATATTCACTCCCAGTTTGCGTCTAAGTTCAGCGACTACTTTCAGCCAATCATACTCATATTCATACCATTGCGGACTTTCTACCTTAGGCCAGCCACCTTTAAAATTCACCATTCTCAGGATGACATCTAAGCCGACCCTATCAAGCTTGCCCGTAGAAAGGCATGATTCGTAGAAATCTTTCAATTTCAGATCAAGAGTGGTATCGCTTTGACTCGTCGATTTCAGCATTTCAGCACTTTTACGCCAATACAAATCTTGCAGTTGATCGAGGTAGCTCGTTTTACGTCTTGGACTAGCCGGATTTGTATTCATCCAGTTACCGCAAGCAAATTTATAAAAATTTTCGCAGGGAGCTTTCTTCTCATTCATGTAAGCTCGCATTTGTGCGGCCTTGGCCATGCGCAACAGATCACTAGTATAATTTTGATTAACTGCCGGCATTGCCATGATTTTGGCGAACAATTGTAAGTTTATAAAAATAAAAAACAAAATTGTATTTTCGACAATCATTGTTAAGAAATTTGTAAAATATCCGAGTTCGAGCAAAGACAAAATGAAACTGTTCTCAGAACATTTTTGAATTAAAATTAAAGCGTCTTCACAAGTAATAGTTATGTCGTTTAATCAATTGTAGCTTATCTTGTCGATGCAATCATTTTATATTATAACTTAAAAAAAAAAATTTTAATTAATTAAATTAACGCTCATCATTGTTCTTGTTTAATGATTCTATGCATTTTTTTAAATTATTTTTTATTACAAGATTAGAAAAATGACCTAATTTTTACGCTCACCAAAGAAGGTTTATTGCTTTTAATGAATATTTAAAAGCAATTTCGATTAGAGTATTAGGGATACCCCACAATTGTTTTACTGAACAGCTGCTTCTCTTGAGCTGAAGGACACATTCTTCTAGATAATAAAAATAAGAAATAAATTTAATAAAAGTAAATATATAAAAAGTAAGCAAATAAACAAATAAGCAAAATAAATGAGAAAAAAAATGAGAAACTATAAATAAAACGAACAGTAAATAAAACAAAAAAGAAAAATGAAATAAAAAGTAAATGAAAAATTGATAAAAATATTTAAACAAAAAAAAAAATAAAAATAAAATAACGGGATTGCTTGGACTTCCTTTTTTTGTTTTACTAATTAAATTCCGTTTTTCTTATTTATTTTTTAAGTTTAATATTTCCTATTTTTTTCGATATCGTTTCAGGCGAACCTTCTCAACTAATATTTCTATAAGCATAGACGAACGAACATCTGATTTGATTTTGCATTCACTTAGATTAAAATTTTGATGAGAAGTTTCAAAGTCAATAGAAATTCATTAGTTCCGATTGTTTACTCTTTGAAGATGAATTAAAGGCATACGCTGAAAATATTAACCTCATTTTAAACCGATTATTGACAGCAATTCACCATTTTAACACGGTAAGTGATACTTTATATAAACATAGATGATATGATATGGTACTTTGAGTGCATGTATATGTGTAGTCTTCTAAGATTTTTATATATAAATTGCTAGGCAATCAGTTTTTAACTGAAACGGTAATGATAAAGAAGCCGATCGCTATATTATGTTCAGATTGGAACCAAAAGTATGTAACCACTTTTGAATTCGATCATCGCTAACTTTTGCTAACCCATGTGCGATTATTATCTTCCTTAACTTTTTCAAAATATGTGCATTGTTCTTAAGTGTTTCCGTTAGTACACTCAGTTTCTATTGACCTCTGTACTTGTCTGTGTTGATGCTCTGACGCATGTTATTAATTCTAAAATCATAGCCAATGACAAATTCGACAGTGCTCGACAATTATGCAATGCAAGCTGTACACCACTTGAGTTCGGTGTATTGCATCACCGGAGCAACGCACAAAGCAATTGCTTTCAATTTCTTTCTGTCTCTCGCGCAAGTATATTCATGAAAAGATTTGTTAAGAAAAGAGAATAAAAAACATTTGTTTCATTTTATTAATTTTGATGAGAGTGCAAGTAAGAAATAAATAGAAAAATATGCTTGCACTTCAATTCTGTGTGCCTGGTAAAATTTCTGTTTTTTGGAAGAAGATTTCCTGATCAGTTCTAATATTGATTTTTTTTTTTATTTTAATAGAGTTTCAACATTGTAACGGCCGGTTGCTTTTTCTCTCCCGTATTTTATGCGTTTTTGGTCCTATTGTTCTCTCCACTTCGTAGTCGTAGTTGTTTTTCTATAAGAAACCTCTGGCGAATAAAAAAATTTTTTCGAAACTAATAATATTGATCTTAAGGTGAGGGCATCTCTGTAGTATATTGGATTAAATGAATGGTGTAACATAACTGCAGAGGAAAAACTCTACTAGGGTTACATCGCACGATGTTGGCAGGCAGTTCTACAGCGCTAACCACTGACCCATATTTACGCATATATGTGGCCCCACAATATTTACGCAAAGTTTGAATTTTTCGTCATTTGTGCGGTAAAAAGTTGGCCACTCGAAAGACATTGACAGCTTAGGGCTAGTAAAAATGCTTTATTACATAAGAGAACAACGCGTTTTCATTGTTGAACAATATTTTGAAGATAATGAAACTTTGGCGACCATAGTTTGCACATATCGTGTAAATAATGGTCGGAGAGTTGAGCTACTGTGAAAAGAGTAACCGATGTCAATGGATTTCTTTTTATGAGGTTATTTGAAATCAGAGGTCTATGCCAATAAGTCCACAACCAACCATCCGTGGCTAGAACGAGGACATTAAACTCCGTATCAACAAAATTCAGCCACGTCTATGCAAAATGCTCATGGAAGATTTGAATGAAAGAGTGAGTACCTGCCACCAAAGTTGTGGAGGTCCTGATTATCACTTATTTAGATCGGTACAGCATGGCTTGCGTGGCACGCGGGTCCGCAATGTTGAAGAAGTGTGAAAATGGGTCGGTGGGTGGATCGCTGCCAAACCAATAAGTTCTTTCGACATGGTATGACCATGTTTCCAAAAATATTGTAAAATACTCATTTGTACCAATAAACGCCTTTTTCAAGTGAAAAAACTATCAAAATGAACGCAACCGAATACGATTTTCAATAACTATAGTAATCGACGAAACTAAAATTGAAGCCTCAAACATAGGACATAAGTATTCAGCTGAAATCCCTAACCTTAGAATTTATCTTTTCCAACTGCAGCCACGATTTTAATCAGATGTTGGGTATTGAAGATTCCATGGAGATCGCTTTTCGCCTTGGTATTCAAATGTAATATTTTACTTATAAGACTTATCGAGTATCGAGGCACTTGGTGAAGTACATTAACTCGAAGTGCAAGTGATGGCTACTCAAAATTTCAGCAAAAACTAAATTTTCTTCTTCTACTCAGATAGATAAATTTTTAATAATCATTTCTTGTACAAGACAAGATATTCAATTTCATCTTCAATCAAACATTTCGCAAATTCAATTATGTTTTTAATTTTAGTTTTAAGTTCAATGTGACTACAACTCCAAGAAGTAACTGGAAATTGTACTTATTCTTCCTTCTCCTCTATGTTTATTTAAATGTTTTTTTTTTTTTTTTTGTTCCATTAAATTTCTTTAATATTTCGATAACAGAGAGTAAAAAAGACAAATGGAATTAAAAAAAGAGTGAATCTTTTGAAAAAGCTTTTCATTTTTTTTCTTGGAATAAAAAATGAATGAAAAAAAATTGTTTGGAGAGGGGATAATAAATATAAAAATAATTTATTTTTAATAAAATATTTGCACAAATATTTATAAAAATATTTTATTAATTTAATAATAAAAAAAAAAAAAAAAAAAATTTATATAAATTTAATAATATTTAGTTTTAAAATCAATTGCTCCAAAATATAATTAACTCACGCAAGTCCCCTCTTCAACTTTTTTTTATTTTCAGAAAACAGAAATTAATGAAAATTAATTAAGAAAGAAAGAAAGAAAGAGACAAAAATGTCCCGATAAAAATTAATAACAATATTGATAAACACAAATGGTGATGGTGGTGGTTGTTGTTCTTCTTTAGTTTGTCCTCTAATCTAATAAAGCTATTGTAAAAATCATATAGAAGAGTATAAGCGAAGCGGACGGAGAAGTGAAGTGAAGAATAAATAAGCAGACAATTAAAGTCTACTCTCTTAATAATGGGCGCTAATGTTTCTCAACTAGAAAGAGAAATCGGTTCGGATATGTTTCCGCCAAATGAACATTACTTCGGTTTGGTTAACTTCGGCAACACTTGCTACAGCAACTCGGTCTTACAAGCTTTGTACTTTTGCAAGCCATTTCGTGAAAAAGTTTTGGAATACAAAGCGAAAAATAAACGGCCTAAAGAGACTTTGCTGTCGTGTTTAGCCGATCTTTTCTATAATATAGCTACACAAAAGAAAAAAGTCGGCTCTATAGCACCCAAGAAATTTATTGCTCGCCTTCGCAAAGAAAAAGAGGAATTTGATAATTATATGCAACAGGACGCTCATGAATTTCTTAATTTCCTCATTAATCACATCAATGAAATCATATTAGCAGAGCGCAATGCATCGAAAAAATAATTTGGGTAGTGGAGTTGCAGGTGTCGTGGGAAGTGGCGGGGGAGGAGGAGGAGGAGGAGGAGGAGGCGGCGGCGGAGGGACAGCAACTAAATCATCGTCGACTACCTCTACATCGACTTCGGCCTCGAATTCTACTAGTAACGGGGCATGCACAAATTCATCGGGTTCATTGAACGGTCTAGGTGTTAGCATTGGAATTGCGGACACCTCAACGTCTACACAAAACAATTCTGCCAATACCGAGCCAACGTGGGTGCATGAAATCTTTCAAGGCACTCTAACCTCAGAGACGCGTTGCCTAAATTGTGAGACTGTAAGCAGTAAAGATGAGCATTTTTTCGATTTACAAGTCGATGTCGACCAAAATACATCAATCACGCACTGCCTGCGCTGCTTTAGTAATACGGAAACCTTATGTTCGGATAATAAATTCAAATGCGACAATTGTTGCAGCTATCAGGAAGCTCAAAAACGTATGCGTGTCAAGAAATTGCCAATGATTTTGGCTTTACATTTGAAACGTTTCAAATACATGGAGCAATTTAATCGTCATATTAAAGTCTCACATCGTGTAGTATTCCCGTTAGAACTTCGACTATTTAATACGTCCGATGATGCAGTCAATCCGGATAGACTTTATGATTTAATGGCCGTCGTCATACATTGCGGTTCGGGTCCAAATCGAGGTCATTACATAAGCATTGTTAAAAGTCATGGACTTTGGTTGCTGTTCGATGATGATATGGTCGATAAGATTGAAGCTTCAACGATAGAAGACTTTTATGGTTTAACATCAGATATTCAGAAATCTTCGGAAACGGGATATATACTATTTTATCAATCAAGAGATTGCAATACCTAAAAGAAAAAAAAAGTGAAGCTACACTATGTTTTTTTTTTTTTTAAAGAATAAAAGAAACTATTAATTTAATATACTTTTAGTTTAATTAGTATTTAGTTTAACCAGAATTTCAAAAATACTGTCATTGTTTAAAAGACATTTTATAACCGAATATGAGTTAATAGTTTTTAATGATTTGTTGATTTCGGGTAAATAAAATTGCATTCAAATTGAAGTAAACAAGAAAAAGCGGACAACTTCATGACTGCTTTGCAATCATTTGAGTAGGGAGAGAAAGAGACAAGTTGCTGGCATTCTTGCTAAGCTGATGATAGCAGAATTTTTTTTTAGAGAATTGAAAGTTCAGAGATAATAAAAAAAACGAATTTTGAAAAGTAGACATCGCCTATATAAGGTACTTTTGCACTCGTCTTTTGCACTGACGAAATTTGCCTAAGTAAAGCCTAAAGTAAAGCGATTATAATAGGAAAAACGAATCAGTGAGAAAAAGAGAGGAGGGAGCAAGGAAAAAAGCAATAAGGATAAAAAGGGAGGTGCCAGTGTACCGTATACAAGTAAATGGACCGATTGCACATATAGGACTTACGATGCGTCGAGCTTCCGTTTTGATATGAAATCAATTTTCAAGAAAGTAAGTATTAAACAATAAAAACTCATATATTGGGTTACAATGGGTTCCTAAAAATAAGCTTTCCCGATTTTTTTGGTAAAATGGAACGTTATTTTAAAAAACTTTTCGAATATATTTTATGATATATATAATATTATATGATCCAACAACTTTGAGTCGAAATATGATCCGACAACTTTACCCATCTTCCATGGCAAAAGAATAGTTTGTCGTTTAAGCCGATTCGTGGCTGTGTTTACTCAAAAGAGTGCATGTATTGCTCAGATGGGCCGTTGATTGGAATCAGCGATAATAAGATAAAAGCGATAAGAGCAATGCTAGTAAAACCAACGATGATGCGCATGCGACTGTTAATACTTACTCCGGGGGGGGATTTTGAAAGAGTTGTTGATCGAGAGTTACTATGCAAAGAATGCATTCGTGGTATTTTTTCTCACACTGAGGTAATTCGGCCCTTAACAATGGTCTTAGTTGTGTCAATTATGATTAATAGTACTTCCCTGTCATTGTATTAGCTTACAACACACACCCAGTTTATCCCACCAGATGTAGAGTGGAAGCTTGGAGCTACGAATATTCATCTTTGCTGCTAGTGTTAATAACTCGCCTTTCTTGCATAACATATTTTTTTTTTTTTTTATATAATACATGTACAAATTAATTCCTTCCGTTTTTTGATACAATTCAACTAACTAAAATAATACATTCGTACATAGTTCGTCCTGCCTTAAAGGTTTAATAAGTTTTTTTGTTTTTTCGTTAACATATGAAAAGACTTTGTGCTTAGCGATTTTGAACATGAACTTACATGTCATAAAATATAATAAAATGATATATGCATTTAAGTGACCATTCGTGCGTAACACCAGAGCCAACAAATAATAAAATATGCACATTTTCAATTAAGTTTCCATATATGTGTTTATACTCCCAAGTAATAGTTGCTTTTTAGCCTTGAGACTATTTTTTATTTATTACATATTCACGCATTTTTCAAATCTTATGTATTTTCCAGCGATATTGATTTGCATTCAGACAAGTCTTTAAGTATTTTCAATAAATTTAAAATACTTGCTTTTAGAGATAAAATATAAGAAAAAAATAAGAAATTTTTAATTGACTTTGAGCGAGTCTTGCATATCTCCTATCCAACAATGCGAGTTTCTTAAAATATATAAATCTTGATAAAGATTTTTACTTATGACAAAAACAGTATTAAAGGTGATTAAGTCCGTCAAGGCAAGAATATACAACGGAAATATATTCAGCCGTCAGTAGGCTAAAACTTCAATCCATTCAAAACAAACGTTTGTTTACTTCATCAGTAATAACCGTCTACTGTCAATACTTTCATAAACGCTTCCTAGATCCCGCTACTTTTAAGATTGCATAGCATAAACCCATAAATTTTATTATTTCTACTTTGCTATTACTATTCCTTTGTTCTACTATTATATTATTAACGCTACTAGGTCACTGCCAGTGCTCCCTTACCAACTATATCGTAACCACTAATATTGCTGCTCTTTACCATTTCTACTTTACTAATGTTGCCACTACTCGTACTCCTACCACTCTATAATTACTGTCTCTGCTACCGGTGCTAATACTTTGTAACTACTACTATGATTAGTGTTTTATAACTACTACTAATCCTCTACTGTCATTGAGGTGATCAGTTTCTTTTTTTCGGATCAGCAAAGCATTAGGGATGGATATCGTGACTATGTTTCGTTTTTTGAAGGAATAGGTTCCATCTGGTTTGGGAACTGAGGAGTGTGAATGTGCAACATTTGTTCCTGTATTTGTAAAATCCAAAAATACACATCATAGATGTCATAGAAATGTGCGTCAGAGCTTATGTCCTTGATAAGTTTGAGTTTCGTACTTGATTTAGTTCTGCTCGTTTGTCTGCCTCTATGTGTGTCTTTCTTTCCTTTGATGCTAGAAATTTGAACATGATACTCACGACCACGCTTGCCAGAGACAAGCAAACTCAACTTACTTTGTTGTAAGCATGCCGTAAGCATATCGTATTATCTATTCACAAATGCGTAGAAATTGTTGCTGCTTATAATATACGTTGATTTGATATGGATATCAGCATAAATATTCCTCCTGGCGACCTATTGCGTCAGTATACAAGTCTTTGACATCGACCAACTGACACACCTACATTTAATACCATACTTTTCTATTATAATGTTGGGAGCAAAATAGCACAAATTCATCTAAAGAGTATAGTTTTCTTACTTATCCTTTTAGTCTGTGTAAAAAAGCGGTTCAAGTGACGGACCAGAAAAGAGCGGAAATGTCTTAAGCTTTAAAAAAGTCGGAGCGGTCTTTTAAGAAAAAGTTTCGCGTGTTCTAAAGAAGTGTCCTTGATCAGCTATCGATCGGTACTACGTGCTGGAACATAAACCAAGCATACCCATGTCTCTTGGAGTAATGCTATACATACTTCCTTTTAAAACAAGTTGGAAAAACGAACCCAAAGAGTTGTTCAATTAAAAAACATTCAAACGCGTTAATGTCCGTAAGTGTTTGATTTAGTGTCTAGTCGTTGACGATGAATATTTTTGCTACATTTGCTGCGCTGGTTGACAAATGTGACAACAGAAAGCGGGCAAGTAAAACTTGTCGCCAAATACTTAACGTACGATATGAGACAACTTTAGCAAGTAATCTATGGATGCTTACCTGACGGCAATCGCTTGTCTACGTATGACTCTTTGGTATGCATACAAAAAGTAGCGGCTGCAAGGTGCACACAGCTTACCTAAAATGAAAGAAAGTGCGTTTTTAGATTTTGCAGGAACAACATAATGAAGATGAAATGCTTCCTAATTGTAATAAAATAATTTAAATTATACCATAAATTATGAATAAATTAATTGAAATTTATTAGTCACACCGTAAATAGCAAATGCATCCTCCATTAAACGAGATTTTGTGGTTAAGTTTTAAGTTTTGTTATTTATTCTTAAAATAAAATTTTAATTTAGTTTTACTTCCGTTACGTTGCGTTGAATGCAATGACAGCTCAACCTACATATTAAACTTTGATAAGAAAATGTCTTGTTTTTCTTTTCTTTTTTTTTTTTTAACTTTTCGCTTTAGTCAACATTACGTCGATCAAAAGAAACAAGAAAACATAGAAAAACTTTCAGGTAAATGATATAATCACACAAAATGAAGGAAAAATGCAGTAATAAAACGTAAACATATTGTTGAAAATCTGCCAACGGTGTCAGGTGAGGATTTCTTTTTCATGCAACTTACAAACCGTTGCCGGAGGGTATAATAATTTTCCTAATACGTCTGTCGGTTTATAAAATCTAGTTATCTAATATGTCCACTGACATTATGACAGACTGTAGTGTGAAACAAAAAGTCTAATCGAGAAGTTAGACATAGCAGAAATTTTCCAAAAAAGAATAGCTTTTGCTCTGTCAGGGATTATTAAGAGGGCGATATTTTTTATACATGTAGATATTTTTCGTATAAATATACCTGCAATTTGTGTGTAATCTCGTGAGTTGAAGTATGAAGTTTGTCATTGAGGGAGCGCCACACTGAGCTACGCCTTTGACGTTTCCAGTATTTTGTCGATTACACGACTTGTTTGAATAGTCTTTCTGAAATTTGCTGAAGGCATTCGAACGTACGCCATTAACTGGTCGCATAAACGTCTAGGAGTGGAATCAATAAATTTAAACCATCATCTGTATGGTTACATTTTAAGCACTTCTTGGACTTCTTCGCCTTACAGTAACCAAAATATTCTGAAGAATGTACGACTATTTCAAGTTGTCGAAAGACATTAAATTTTGTCCATTTATTTGGAAAATTCTCAGAAAAAGAAATGGGTTTGCTTTCATGAGAAGACCTTATATAAGCAAAAGATTTAAAAGGAAGACTTATATTTACTGTAATCGATTTAAACAGTGATGAAGGTTTAGTGCATCAGCATCTGAGGCTGGCGGTTTTATTGAAAACTCTGCAGCGCTTGAGAATTGGACCCATAACTGTCGAGATCCTTAGCTTACTCGGCCTCTCAGATGGATAGGAAGACTTATGTTTTCTCCTTGAAATGAAATAAATGATCGGATTTTAATCAGATTTCTTTATGATTTCGTTTTGCAAAGATAGCAAGTAGTAGCTCAGGTTATTACTGTGTTTTTACAGAAAGCAGAAAATGTAATCCCGTTCAGAAAAAAGTTTTAATGAATATTTAAAAACAATAATATCTCACAGTAGTTGATAAACTAAAATTTACAAAGGTCGCTGCAAAAATGCTCCTTCTCGATCTCTTAATGCAGGCGGTATATATTAGTAGGAGATGGGTCCTTAACATTCTCCCTATTAAAGTGAATATAGTTTTCTTAGTCGTCATCATTTGCAATTCTCTGTACTCTTCCCTGATGCTATCTTAACTAGCAGCTTGCGTTACATTATTAAAGAAATGTTTAAAGGAATTTCTACTGAAATTTCTATCAAACACAACGTATTTCGGTGAAGGTTCTAAGACACTTATTACAATCGAATATTTATTAATTTCTGATTTGTGTTTTATTTACGCCACTTATTGAAAATCAAATCTTCATTCTTCAAGTTACTTACACAATTCATTGCAAAGCGAAAAAAATAAAAAAATAAAACAAAAATTATATAAAAGCAAAAGAGAAGAAGAAAAAGTCATCGAATATAAATATCAAGGCTCAGAACGAAGACAGCAATAATCTCAACGCTCTTGTCGCCACTATGCAGTTAAGTAGAAAGTGAAAAAGAAATGAAAATTGTTTGCCGTCTATAGAAAGCAATAATAGCTGATTTATGCAATTATGTCACAAACACATACGCAGTAGAACAACAAAAAGAGGATTTCTTTTCTTTTGTTGAGTTCTCTTGAGATTTTCTTAACACTTTCATCTCTTCAACTCACCTTTCACTACCTAAAGAGGGGTTAACTATTGCTGAATACGGTTGTACTAGGCATACACTCGCATGTACAATAAATAAGCGAATCTTTCTTCAACATTCAAACATCAGATAAGGTAAAAAATCTTAGAATAGAGAAAATGTTAGTCACAATCATCAGTTCATATGAGTACAAATTACTTGAATGACATGTTACAAGCTAATTGTGTAGCTATAGTTAAATGGGAAAGTGTTTCAAAGTTTCAAGTTGCAAAACTAATTAATCATATTTTGCTAACGTCACAGAATAATATTTTCTCTAATGATTCATAAAATTTCATCATAAAAGTCATCTAAATAATTTGAAAGCTTTTTCAAGCTTTCAAGGCAAAGCCATGATGATAGAAGAAATGAAAGAAATGTATTCGCCAGCGATCGAGTACTTTATACCCACCTACACTCACATTAAAAAAAAAAAAAAAATTTCGATATTCTTTACCGCAGGTTGGTTGCATTGGACTTTTTCCATTTTTATCATCGAATAGACGCCGAAATATATATCTGTTATGAGTAATAAGCAAAAAACCTAATTTTTTTTCCTATTGATAACAGAGTTATCAGGTTAGTTTGTACTTAAATGATTTGTGTGATCTGCGCTTGCTAAGAATCATGCTATGGAAAATGCCGCAAAATATAGTTTGTGTGCTGCTGGCATAATTTGTTGCGAATTCTATTGCGAGAGGCTGTAAAAAAAATCTTTTCGTTTCGTGGGCTGGTGCCTCCTCCTATCGGTATCATCTAGAAATATTTTTCAGCGAGATCGTGAAGTGTACATATGTTTGCGTGTCAATTTAACCATATCCATATCCGTCGGCCATTGATGACCGGATCGTGAAAAATGGCATAGCAAGCTGAAACTTCCACAACTTGGCAAACACACTCGTATTTATCCTTAACTTCAGTTTCTAGTGTTAGTTTAAGATGAAGCGTTTATGCCTTGACAATAAACTTCGCTTTAACCGAACATATACTTTTTTACCGAATATCTCTAAGAAAGTTCGTTGTTCATACAAACATTAGGATAAAAAAGATACATTTGCATTTTCTAGTAGCGGCTATGAATGTCAAACAATCTGGTTTTTAGAACGATAACTAAATAGTCATGTCCGATGGCAATGTTTTTTTTGTTTTCAAGTTATTTTTTCATTACTTCATTAACTTCTATATGTGTTGTGTTCACCAAGCAAGTTTTTTGAAAGTATTTTACGATAAGAATTATCTGTTATTGGTTAATGTTATGTTCGAACCCGCAATATGCAAAGAGGAGATATAAGTTTGGTTAGCACTTGTCGGAGATGTAAATAAATTGTGAAAAACATTAAAAATGCGTTTTCAGATTTCGGTCGGTACGCATTTCTGATAACAGTGTGCTACAAGACATGAATTCAATTTTTAACATGACTGTGACTGAGAAAATTCAGCGAAGCAGTTGCGTGAAATGGCGTCTCCTCGACGTCTCCCCAACGAACAAAATGTGAAGAAAATCGGGGACATGATGTTCATAAGTCGTCGATTGACATTTAAAAAACTTTCTGAACATCAAGCAAATAGCATTTGTGTGGGATAATAAATTTTGAATGGCTTTTTGGATTTCTCAAGCGTTTCAAGATAGTGCGCTTGTCCCTACTGTATTCCGTCTTTGAGACTTTTTTTTATCAAAATTTTAAATCATACCGTCGGTGACTTAGCGCTGCTTGACTTCCGGTTACTTTTAAAAAAATCCTTTATCGTCATTGTCTTAACTCGAAAGTCCCAAAACAAAAGACGCCCCTTTTTTGGGGGAAAGTAAACAATTGTTTGGCATGAAATACGACACAAATGTCTGTTACGGTTCTGCCAGAGCTGCTCGTTCGTATAAATCCCGCTGTTTCCCAATCTAAGCGACAATGTTTTACTACGTTTAGAACACAGTGTAAGACATAATACAGACTCCACGAAATGAATACTTTTTGAACTTATGAGGATAGCTTGGCGATGGTAGCTATGATTTGCTTATTTGCTGTATTCGTTTCATTCAGGTTTTCATTGCCTCCATGAATAATTGATGTTTAGCAGATTTTAAACTGTCGTTTTTTAATGAACAAAAATGTCATAAATAATTGTCGTCTTTCGTTTTCTTATTTACTTACTATTAAATACTTGTTTTCTTTAAGTATTTATCACCGCGAAAGTGGGGGAACACTTAACCAAAAGGGAAGAGGACGAAACAAAAGTTTCTTTTTTTTTTTTTTTTTGATAAATAAACGAGAAAAGTTTAAGAAATAAAAATAATAAACAAAAAATTTATGAACATACAATAGATTAGAAGAAGCACTTGTCATCAACAATATGAATCAAGTTGAAGTTTCTGAGGGCAGAAGAAATAGATTATATACCTACTGAGCAGGGCGCCGTTGTTTTAAGTATAAACATTCATTATATTCTATACAAACGCGGATCACACCGTAACCCTAACAACACTTTAGGCATTGAATACATTTAAAGAGCATTTCGAAACCTTCAAAGAAATTATCTTATTTCTGCCTAACGTAAATAATAAACAAAACACAGATATCTCCGTCTATCTATCTTATCTTATTTTATGTATATCTTACTATATATAATCATGTACAAGACAAGACATGATGCTATTGCAATGAAGGAGCAGCAGGAGATATACGTGGTTAAGTGACTATGACTAATTCCTCATTGTTTATTTAAACGTTTAATGTTTAATGAAAATAAACTCTTTGCGGGTACTTTCCGCACTTAATTGTACTTAAAGGATTTAAATGCGTACAATATGTGTGAGAAGAGCTAAGCTGCGTGCGTAAATTATTAATAAATAAAAGCTGGGGGTAAAATTACTACAGACACTTCTTTATTTTTCTTCGAAAAACTATTTTATGTTCATCAATATGGCTGGCAGCAAGCAACGGGTGCTCCTTAAATTTTGATCTGCCACAGCTGCGGGAGATGTGCGCAGTAGTTTTTTCGCCAACGCAAATATCAGATCTGTAAATTGCCGTACACTCGACGAATGACGTTATTTTGAGAAAATATTACATGAACTTTGCGATGATATCGAGCAAAGAATATGGAAGCTTACGGGCAAAGCGGATAATCGTTGATGCCGCTTAAGAAAGTCAATCATCTTCAATTCATTTCACTTAGTTTCAAAAAGACAACAACGCGCAGATTATCCTCATAGGGATATCAAGCGTGGATGTGTAATGCCATAAAAAGCGGAAGTTCTCCATTCCAGGAGATTCGAATGTAATTGTTATTCATTTTGATGAAATCATGCTTTCAACTAATGCCAGATGTCAAATGTGCAAATAATGTAATTTTTTGGTTTTTCTCCGTCCTAAAGGCTCAGAGCAGTAGAGGCTCAAGGCAGTAGAGGCATCAAGTATTCAGATGTTAAATAGGTCTTGGTTTGTTGGAAGAAGCGGCATTCTCTTAATCATGACCAATCCAATCTGGCATTTGAGGACTAGTGGGATAGTGAAGGATGATTGTTCAACTCATTGATGGACGCTGCTTAACGCTTGAAGCACCACCCAGTACCGCGGAATTAAGTATTTCCAATGCAGGCGTCTAAGTTCTACTCTAGACACGTTATCCGTGAGAAGAAAAAGTGGACGAATGATATGCCATTAGCGATCTTGTTACTTCAGTCCGTAAACAATAGCTTTAATAGACTCTTACCGACGATCGGGCGTAACTTCAATATTAACCAATCAACTATTTCGAAACATTTCAACTTTGCTTCGAAATAATTCATTAATCACTTAATCACTTCTACTTATCTTGATATTTGTGAAAGACTTTAATTTTCCTGCAAGAAAAATAAATTACTCTTATAATGAAAACACAAAACCTAGTTGACTTAATGGTGTATACGGGTTTTAATTGCCTTAACCGGTTGCTGCATGCGTCTAATAAACTGCATTCAGTTTCCTAACATTGTTCAACTTTTTTTTTTTTTTTAACGAAATGTGCTTTATTGGTGTGTATACGTTCGAAAATTTGAAAAATGATTAAAAAGTGTTAACAACTTTAAAAAGGAGGAAAAGATAAATTTATCATTACAAGCTTTAACGATTGATAATCGCATATTAACGGTGAGAAAAACTGATTTTCTTAAAATTGCATTTGACTTAAAAGGAAGTAAAGAAATCGTTCATTAAATGTTGGCATATAATGCCATATGTGATTATAACGTCGGGAAAGGAAAAAATTCAACTGTTTGCCAGTTAAATTGTATGTTCGTTGATGAAATTATGTTTTATTTACATTCAATGTTAAAGTGTTTGTCTCGCTGTGCTCTTAAGAGCATTTTCTAATTATTGAGTTAATGGGTGTATGTTGTGCGCCCATTGAACAACGACAATGATGTTAGCATTTCTCTCCTTAGCATTACAGCTATGAAGAGATTCAAAAGAAGAAGAAGAAGAAGGAGAATGCCAGTGACGCGTGCATCTATCAATGATTTAGAACATTATCACACTCCTTAATATTCCAGCAAAACACAAAGAAGTAACCGAGAGAACATATGCTCGTCTTCGAGGTAATTTCCACTCGCAGTAGACTGACCTTTTCACCCAACTTTTAAACGCCCGCTATCGGCTATTCTATTTTGTTTTCCATGGAGTCTAGCGCTCTATGGGAACGCATTTTCTACGTAGACAATCAACAAGCGTAGAATATCAACGTATGGTTTATAACGTGAGTTAAGAGAGGAAGAATACTTTCCTCGATATTTCAAATTACTGTCGGCTCAAATTATTGATAGGCATACTTTGAAAGTTTATTTTTAATTTTGTATACCATTACGAGTCAAGGCCACCTGAGCCTATGACCATAGCCAAGAACCATTCTTGCATTATAACAACTTTTATATTGCGATCTTGACAAACTTGGACCTCCTAAACGATGTGAGTTCGGACGCAGAAGTGGATTGAAACTCAAGCTGGATGGCATGTGTGCATGCTTCAAAAGTAAAACGTTTAAAAGATCGCTAATAAACACGTGTCTACATAGAGGCATAGGTTGAGCGGGATCAGTGAACCAAATTTTGTCCAAATATCTCATAAATTGCCGTCTATAGGGTTAGCAAAAAATTGCAACGATACACATTGAGGAAGACAGACGACAGATCGATAAGCTTAAATCGATCCAGAAAATAATATTAAGTGGATGCGTACAGTAAAACCTAGGCGCACCTTCAATCCTTTTGGGGGCTTACAAACATCCGCATAAGCTTAATATTTATAATGAGTGATAACTGATGTAGTAATGTAAAGACATGGTATCCTATAAAAAAAAAAAAAAAACATAACGAGGTATGATGTAGTGTACTAAGTGTAGTATGTACCTCGCCCGACGATAATGTTTTGTACTTTATTTTCATTTACATTTTTGGCATTGCAGTGACATTAATAATGCGTAACAACTTTGAGATATTCATTTACAATTTTTGTTAACATTTATTAGCTTTTGTTCACAAAAATTTCATGCACGCATCCATCCATCCATTAGAAATTCTTTATTGAATATGTTCAGAGTTAGTTTGTTCTCAAATTTGCATTTGCGCCGCACACGATGTACACGCATTTACCTAGTGGGGTTTAAATTTGCTTATTTTAATTAACTGACTGCACGCATGCATTTTATCTTTCAGTTGGTCTTTAGAAAAATTTGTTTATTTACTTATTACATAGCATTTGAAAATAGCATTATTTCTTAACATAAATCATCAATGGTTGACCTCCTGCTTTGCAAATTCTGCAAGATATCAATCATCAGATTTTTATTTTTAAAAAAGCACATTATTGGATATGATTCTTTAAGCAATTCAACTGCAAGCGCCTTTAATTGTTACGCGTAAATATAAATATGTAAACAAAAAGAAGATAAATGAGAGAACAATATTCATTCTAGAGCTAATCTCGGCTATCCACCTCTTATTGTAAGTAGTTTCTGATGACTTGTTGTTATTTCATCGCGACCTACCACGATCAATTTAGCAGAAAACATTTATCTCTCCCTGCAAGCGGCATTCTCGACAATTGCCAAGTAATGTAAACATAAATTGCGGAGAAATAAATATAGAATTAGGCCTAAATATGACGAGATAGCGTATGTAACAATGTAGGTCTTAGATATGAACGCAAAATTGCCGAACTCCGCTTACCCCAACGCAAATTCAAATTTCGAGGGGAAGAGTTTGGAAATATTATGTTCCGTATTGAGGAAAAGTTTAATTTGGACGGATCTGGTGGTCACCATGAACATTGAAGGAAGGTAGGCGGTCCTCGACTAATGTGTTACAAGCGCAACCGGCGGGTTTCTTACGATATGGGCTGCATTTTGAGCACGAGTAAAGCTTGCTTCGCACCCAATAAAATGAACGCGGAGGCATATCTTGAGTTGTTATGGAACGATTTAATAGACTCTGTTCCAACAAGACAACGCTGAAATCCATGTCGTACGGCTTACGAAGGAATTTTTTGAATCACACAGTTTACCGTACTGGGGTGACCAACCACGGCGCCCGACCTGAACGCGATTGAGGGCCTTTGAAGAATACTTTCCACCGAAATATTTTCAAAGTGTAAGCAGTATTTTACACTTTAGGAGCTTAAACTTGAAATATTGTCGGAATGGGAGGAGATTAATATGACCAGTGTCAGAACCTTGATGGACACTATACCACTCAGATTGCAATAAGTCCATATTCTTAAGGGCAACACAGTACCATATTCATGAGATATTACTATGGTTTAACAAAAGAAATTAATATTAAGTTTAATTTTTGCACCATGAAGTAGATATTGAATGTGCTTCTTCTTCCTTGTATAAAAGAAATGAAAGACAAACGAAAGAACGGAGGAAGAAGCAAGCAATATAATATAATAAGTAATATAAACGAGAGAAACTAAGGACGAAAAACGGACGGAAGGTGAACGATGAATAAATGGCAGAAACGATGAATGGAGGGATAACTGGACGACTAAATACGTATATGGAAACTTAGAGACAAAGTAGTAGTTTCGGGCGAAATGATAAATTTAGTGTAATTTGCATTTGATGATTCATACGAAGACGAAAAAATTAAGTAAAAGTTGATCTTTCAAGCTTTAAACATTCCCAAACAGAAAGTTACGTTCAATTACAGCAAGAAATACTTTACATGCCACATGGCTGCGAGACATTTATCTGAGTGCTTTTAATAAAACGAAACTTATGGAAACCAGAAAACGAAATAAAACAGCTAATCATTACCGTCCTTATCGTCATATCATCGTATGCTTTTTTAAATTCTTTCCTTTTGTTTTATATCTATCCGTATTTACGAAAAAAAAAAGCTTGATAAGGGTGATGAGCAATTCGCAGTTGGCTGTGTGAGTTTCGACGGTACGTTTCACTCATACAATTTTCATTACGTCTGTCAGTTTTCATTATGCTGCTGCTGCAGGCAACCATTTTATGTATTTTCTTGATTGAGAAAAGAAATTTATGTTAAGTCTTCACTTTGTCCTTTTTCTGTAAGAGGATAAACTTTGCTTTAAGCAACAAATTTTTGGTATTCGTCTGCAAACGCATACACCACAAAAGATTTTATATATAAGAAGGATAGAGTTAAATGAACGTCTAGAACGTCTTTAATAAAAACAAATTGGGAAAATTTTTTATTAACCCTATTATCACTATAGCTTATAGAGGTATTTATGTTTCCAATATGTTACAACAAAGCCAACCCACAAGGAATTACAAAGGTTTGCAATTAGAACTTTTGGCGTGTTATTTAGCATCAAATTCAACATTCCGCACAAAATGTTGGAAGAGTAAGAGGAAAGCGACGGATTTCCGGCTAATTATAAGTGGACCTGTGAATTGGTTTTTGAAAAGATTTTTTTGCTTTCGCTTTTTTTTTTCAAAATGGAATGGTCCAATCCAACATGTGTCTTTACGACTGGTTGCAATGGCGAAAGTGCACTAATGTTTTTTTTAAGCGAAATTATTCGTAGTAATGGACTACAGTTTATTCACTTTCGCCACAGAAACAGAGAAAATTGTCACCCCTAGCGTTCCGAAAACCTAAGAGCAATAGGAGCACAACCTTTCCAGTACACAACGTGTGGCAGCTTGGCACTCTTTTTGAGCTAATGCTACACTTAGCTCTTATTTTTTCAAAAATGCAGCTCGTTCGACGTTATGAATGCCTTACAAAACCATATCGATGGAAGTTTTCTTGGCCAGAAGCTGATGCTATGGATGTAGAGAACGTTTATCTCCAGCGGCACGGCGCTTGGTAGCCTGGTGGCAAACAGGTTAGTGGCAAACAGTTTGTGAAAAAATGATATATCGATTGTTGCAACATCCTATATAAGATATATTCTCTATGAATACAATGAAACAAGTAGTAGGTGTAAAACGATGTAACCTGAGATAAAATGCTTCGCCTTCTTTTTTGTTTTAGTTAAATTGTACTTCAAGATAACATACTTTGTGTTGTATTTGAGTATTAAACAATTTTTGGGGAGATATTTTTTTTAAAATTAATTAAAGCCTAACCCTCCTCATTATTTACTAAATTCGAAAGAACAATTTATTAAAAAAAAAAAAAAAGGCAATTACAAAGTACATAAGTAAGTTTTAATAAAAACATCGCACCCAAGAAAAATCCCTCATAAGATTGACTGATTTATTCTAAATACCAAGCTAATCTAACGAAATGCAACTGAAGAGAAAAAAGAGAACGTGATCGTCATATAAGTGGGTAAAAAAAAAAAAAAAAAAGCATTGAGGCAGCACAACATACATTTGTAAGAAAATATGCAGTGCACGTCGCTCATCTTAAGATCGAATGTTGCGATAAACACTTGTTGGGAAACTTACAAAGCAACTGAAATTGAAACGATCGTGCGTGGTGTTGAATATTTTACGGAAACACTTTAACATGAAAATCTATTTGAATTGCATTAATAACAAATATTTTGGAAGAAAAAAAAAACAAACGGAGGGGTTGGATATTGAATATGAAATTAAGGAGAATATAAAGATCTCTCTTATTCTTTACGGTTTTGGGTCAAAGACATAAATAATAAATTATGTAAGAGAAGTGTGTAGGAAAAAGTAGAAGACATGCATCTGTTTATTTCTTCTATTGAATATTTGAAAAGAACAAAAAAAACATATTGTTGCTATTAAGTGAAACAGAAATTCAATTGAAGCAAAGTGCATCATATTCTTGAATGATCAGAAAAAAAGGAGCGACACACTACGTTCAATGCACACAAAAATTTTACAATTTTTATTGGTCTCAAGTCTTTCGAATCTTCTGCAAGTGGCGCAAACTGTACTTATTTTTATTTCTTCATTTTTTTTTTTTTTTTTTGTGGAAAAATTTAGACTACGATGCGTTCCCAATATATTTCAATTACGCCGTCAATAACCGTACAGGATGACAGATATTAATTGAATTTTACAAAATTAAGAAAATTTTCATTATTGAGTACAAAATGGAATCATTTCGATGAGTGAAAATGCAAGTAATCAGGTTTTATGCTTAATGCTGATCTAAGACGTTCCCTACTTATACTAGTTCAGGCCGCAACGTAGCGGACTTTTTGGCTGCAGACGAAGATCAAGTGGAAATCGTCTGTCTGTGTCTATAGTGTTTGAAAAATCATATCTCACTCAGTTCATTTACACATTCATAAGCCTTCCAACACCGTTGTTACCCGACCTTTAAAACTATAAAAAAAAACACGTAATATTTAAGCTCGAACTTGGCGGAAAAATAGAGCAAATATGTGATGGATTCCATAATTCATTGGGGTTCTTCATTAAGCTTTTCTTGGTATTTTTAAAAAAGTCAGTCCAGTTTTATAACATACATATTATCATAGATAATCCTATAACCATTCCCTTTAGGAATAGGAAATAGTCGGTCGGTATCCTTCAACCCTCTTTTCGAGACCTCATAACAAGACTTTCTTTATTTTTCGTTTTCCACAAACAAAAATCTAATACGTCTTAAGTTGGCATTTAGAGCGCAACCTAGGGGCACAAGGGATGCTACTTTCTATGGAGTATGGATAAAATAATTGTCACTTTCGTT